>JBCIKM010099899.1:0-11171 GCA_039654465.1 Melibe viridis | reverse complement strand
CTCACCCTTCCCCCCCCGTTCTCCCCCCCCCCCCCCCCCCCCAATCCCAAACAAACAACAAAAATAAAAGAAAAAAAAGGCAAGCAGTTCACTCTTGCATGAGCAGTGTCTGCACTGATCCAACTTTTGTCAATTGCAAATCAGTAAACGCCTTGCCTAATATACAGTTCGAATATGTTATTTTCTAACTTCTCTTATGAGAGTGAATTCTTACAAGAATGGAAACATAGTGAAACATCAAAAAAAAACACCAAACTATGAACCACACAAATTTATCAGTCCTTTTCAAGGCAATCTAAAACAAAGCTAACTGCAATTATGTGGACAAATGTTAAAATTACCAAAAAAAATCAGAATGATTAACTCATATTTATTGGACTTGTTATTCAGATTCAAAACACTGTTGCAAATCACATCATGTTTTTGGTGCATTTTCAAAGTTTGCTGTTAGCATACTTTTATATCTTATTCCAACAAGTTTGTAAAAAAAAAAAAAGTTAGAATTAAATTTTATTTCATTTCATCTGACAGCTTGTCTCTTGCACAGACGTTGAGGCTGGAGGAGTGTAGGGCGATGGACGGTGGCTGGGGGAGTAGAGGTTGAGGCTGACGGAGACGAGTTTATTTATTGTGGATGGAGGAGTAAGGCTTACGGTGGCTTGAGGTGTTTTGCTTGGAGTGGCTGGAGGAGTGGAGGGGGTTGAGGCTCGAAGGATGTCTTTGAGTATGGCTGACCTTGGTGAGAGGAGTTAAGGTTAGAGGTTTGAAATGTATGGCTTGCAGTGGTTGGAGGAGTGGATAGGTTTGAGGTTGGAAGGATATTGAATATGGCTGACTATGGCGCAAGGAGTAGAGGTTGAGGTTAGAGGAGTAGGGCTTACTGTGGCTGGAGGTTGTCAGGTTTTGCTTTACGCCCAGGAGCCGTTTTTGGAAGAAAAATGAGTCAATCTAGATTCAACTGCAGCTTCCTTTTTCTTTGCCAATTCTTTTCGATTACATTCTCAATTCTCAAAATCGGTTGTACAAGCCTTGTACCCTGTCAAAAGACAATTCCTTCACCTCTTAATCAACCTTTTGGTGGAAGGCTGCCGCTTTTTTCTTTTCTTTTCTTTTCTTTTTGTTTGTTTGTTTGTGATAAAGCTGTTTGTGGTGTTGCTAAAATTCATTGCAGTATTGTTTGGTTGAAATGACAACATTTAATTTTAGGATACAGACTCGTACCAAGTTTAATTTGATGTTAAATATAAGAAAAGAGTTCCTGTCGATCAAATGTTTGTATAGTAAAATGAAAATATTAAAAATTAAATATCTCTCCTCTGAGGTGTGAACAAGATTATATTTGAATGGCCCCTTAAGACAAATTTTTTTTTTTAGTGTTTAAATAACAGTCGTAACTCAGAACTGTTTTGCATTGGTCTTACATATTCACATTGTAGCTGGATAACAAGCACATGTTGGCTTTACATATTAGTGTATTATACCATTAGGTATTGTATGTGGGTAGTTCATACAGTGTTACAGGCACGGATTAAACTGCATGGGGCGAAATAGTATGTTTTTAGGGATCAAAGAACAGATTTTCTAAGGATAGAATTACAGAAGTATCATAATGAAGATTTTGAAAAATGGGACATAAGAAAATCTGAATTTCAAAGAGTTCAACTGCTTCATGGAAGTTGCATTGAAGCTTTCTTTTTTAGTCTCTATGAAAATGATTTTTTTAGCTGGTTATGTTTTCCTCTGGTTGAATTTTCTTTTCAATTTTTTCAAGCTATGCAATTGTTGTCTTTGTTTTTAGGTGAATACACATTTGTTTGCAAAGACAAGAGCTGTGGCAAGAGGTTTCTTACTTCATACTCCCTCAAAATACATGTTCGGGTCCACACTAATGAAAAGCCTTATGAATGCGAGGAAGTTGGGTGTGAAAAGTCCTTTAACACTTTATACAGGTAAACTTTTTCATTTGGTTCAAGATAAAGATTTATTTCCTAAGATCTTTCTTTCTTTCTTTTTTTTTTTTCATGAAACTTATTTTATTCTCTTTCAAGCAGTGTCTATTTTTTAAAGCAAATTTTATATCAATTGAAAAGACAGCTTAAGTAGTGGGTTTGTTTGTTTGGGGGGGGGGGGGGGTTTCCAGATACTTTTATTGTTCGAAAATTTAAACAATTTTTAAAGGAATAGTTAGGATTCTAAGATTTGAATCTAGAATTTTAATCAATTCATGGTGTTTTCATGAGGAATTTTATTAATCTCATAGACTGCGTGCCCACAAAAGAATACATACAGGAGATACTTTCAACTGTGAATCAGATGGCTGTACAAAGTACTTCACAACTCTCAGTGACTTGAGGAAACATTTACGCATTCATACTGGGGAAAAGCCATATCAGTGAGTGTGAAAAGTATATGTTTACTATAAAAATTTATGTTGATGTCAGGGTGCTCGTTTCACTTTCTCAACTGGCAAGTGTTATTACCTATCATCTTCTGTTTGTGCTGATGCCTTTTGAAATGACAGTCTTGATTAGTAGTCAATTGTTTTGCTATGTGCCCACTTATCAATTTTTTTTCAAAGTCAATAATCCAGTGCTGATGGTTATCCTTGGACATGGGAAATATTGGTTTTAAAGTCTGAGGAGGAATTTCCTCCTTTACTAGTTTATCATCTCATTGCTAAAACAAAATAGGGTTTATGCAGCAAAAATGGGTATTATAGGCAATAGTTCAAAATTTTCCTTCTTTTTTTTTTTTTTTCTCACTTTTTGTTCCCATCAGCACTGATTATCGAACATTAAAAACCAATTTCAAAAGAAGAATATTAAAAAATTAAAAATTTACAGTGATTATAATATACTCCCAAGTAAATTATTTGTGGCACTTGTAATTTATCTGATCATAACTGGTTTCTTCTCATCTATTGCTTTTCTCCAGGTGCAGTCAAGATGGATGTGGCAGGCGTTTTACTGCTATGCATCACTTAAAGTCTCACAATAGAATACACACAGGTAGGTCATCTGTTTTAACGGAATGGGATCGCATAACTTTTTGCTACTGTGGGAATGCTTTTGCCGACAGTAAATTGTCTTGTAAATATTTACCATATGGTTAAACCCTCATTAACTGTTGCATAATCACAATTCAAGTCAAAAGTGCTATTTGAAGTGAAAAGTAATTCCTTTCTACCTCTTCCTATCCTTCATAATTTGTCAGTTCTTTTTGGGTAGTCTTTTTCTAATTCTTTTTTAGATCACGTTTGTTTTTTAGAGCGCTGTTTTCGAACAATTAACATGTACTAAAATATCAACAGTTAACCTTGAAAGCATGATAATATTTTTGGTGGATCCTTGTTAAAACATGAATTGAATGAAAAAATAGAAGTCCGTACGAAAAAAAACAATATAACCCCCTTTTTCTTTCCTGTGTGTTCACATACATTGTCCTCTCCACTGTTTTATTAAATCATTTTCATTTTGCTATTGGTATTTCAGGGGATCGGCCTTTTGAGTGTAAAAAAGATGGATGTCTCAAAGCCTTCTCTACCAGTTACAGTCTGAAAAATCATCTGTCTCGACATGAAAAAGATAAAGAGCCAGGTAGGAGCCTGATTTTCCCTTTAACAGATTTGTGAACGAATAGACAATTAACTAGCAATGCCACTGACTGCTCATGGCTTCGCCCAAAATCTGGGTCAGGAAACAAGGGGGTTTTGCTGTCCCGAGTCAACCCGTACAGGCTATTTTAAACGACTGGTATGCAGTCATTAATGAACGAAACTGAATGAAACCTGGCAACCAATCGAATAAAGGGTTACTTTGTATGCAAGTGCGCATTATCCTGGGACTTGGAGAACCGGTCGAAAACATCGTTTGTTTGCAAGTTTTCTAAATATTTTGAAAAGTAAAAGGAGCTACGACAAGCGCGGTCACAGGGTGATAGATATACCTTTCTTTATATTATAATTAAATTTTAGCACTTTTCATTCAGTAGTTTTTCTCTTTTTTAATCATAAGTCAAACCTCACTCGTTTAAAAATAGACGATCAAGAACCTGCAGCCATTATGGCTGACCTTACCTTGGGAACTAGGTCAGCACAAGGTTGTGGCGTGATCGCTATGCGCAAGTTGATTGGTCGATCGGCTAAATCATGCAGGGCGAGTTCATTTTTCACATAGTATGGCTTTTCTGCTGGGGGGTGTCAAATGGATTGCTCAGTATCTACGAATTTTTTTTTTTTTAGGAAGCATGTAGAACAAATTATCATTTCTCGTTCTTACAGATTTATTTGTTGTATTGAATTAGATTCAATGAAATCTACAACCTCGTGATAAAAGATACTTTACTTAACTATTTTGTTACGCTGAGATCATGTTTTCTTTTCAAATGTTTTTCTTTTAGATTTGCAATAGTATTTTTAGATGTCACCATCAGATTTGTCATTCAATTTCCAAATAAAATGCCAGGTTTCATTCAAATACTATAGTAATTAATGAAAATATTGATGTTTTTCTGAAAATAATTGTGAATTGTGGACCGATTTTTTTGTCGTATTTTCCTCTTTACGAGTCTGCGAAATTTTGGAAAGTTCAAAATGTCATAAATCTTTTCTACGTTGTCGGATTTTCAAAATCCAAAAAGCTATTTACTCAGCAGAGATAAAGCTATCAAACCAGCATAGCTAGAAGGGCCTGAAAGCAAAAAAAGATTTTTCAGTGGCATTGCTAAATTTACCTTTCTCAGTCTATACATGTGTTAATCCGTTATTTTTTCAACTTAAAAAAAAATTGTAAATGTAAATAAATAGCACCTTTTTGGTAGGCCTCTGGGCGTTTCAAAACGTGATGAATTGAATATTGATACAGATATCTGTCAGGCTCAGAACTGTCAAATGAGTTTGTTTTTTTCTTTTTTTCTGATGAATTGACGTTCTGTAAAATGTTTCTGGCAGAGTCGTGTTTGGTTTTCTGCTCTCTGCAGTTTTGTATTGCCCAAATACACCTTTCACCAAACAAACTGGTCAATTTCAATGTGAATACTTGTCATGGATGGCTTCTCACAGTCTTGTAATCAAGCTGCTTGAGTATTTATTTATGCTCACTTATTTGTAGATGTAGGCAATGACTTTAAGTTCCCAATGTCTCTTTAAGCTTTTTTTATATTTGTTTATTAGAGTGATCTTAGTATGTCAAAATGGTTTTTAATTTTTCATTTGCCTTTTTGAAAATTTATGATCCTCCTCCAGAGTCAGTTTCTAAAGATTGCTGTGATACAAAAGGGACTCATTTTGCTTTACCAAACGAGGACAAAAAGACAAACCCCTGTGATAGTAATGAACCTAGTGCTCAAAATATGGTTCCCTTCCTCAATGGAGATGGGAGTGCAGGCAATGTCAACAAACAGCATGAAATGGTGAGTTAGTAATAATATAGTAATAAATGGCATATCATAACTCCTATTTATGGTGGTCACCATTCTCTAAGCGCTTTACAATACCATATCCATGGCACTGAACATGCAACACGTATGATGACACATACAGCCTGTTCGGCACGTTATGATATTCTGAACATAGAGAAAATGTTTTCTACAACCAGAGGGACCTCTGAGCTTTACATCCATCTCTGATAGCACAATGATGCGCAAGTTCATTGTTTCCATCATATACAAAACGAAATTTTTGCAACTATATGAGGTTTATGCTCTTGGTGAACCATGCCTCAAGGTGGTCTTTTAAGGGTGGGATGAAGGGGCACTCAATAACTCATGTTTTTCTAAATTTGTCAATCATCAGTAATTGTCTCGTTTAAAAAAAAATTGTTCATTCCTTGTCATTTCACAGATATCAGCCCATAAAAGATTTAGACAAATTTGTTCATCAGGCATTTAATAGTCTTGTTTCAGATTATGTCAAACTTCAGAAGAGTGGGTAGGGTTTGTTTAAATAATAACATAAATGGTCTAAGAACCGTCATCATAGATACAGAAAAGCCACTAAATTGAGTAAGACAGAGAAGAAGGATGCTGTTGAATGTTTAGATTTCTTAATGGGATTCTGAAATGATGAAAGATGACTTAATAATGTAATGTCAAATCTTGTATGTTCACAGCCTTTGAATGCAGAGCAGATGTTGAACTCCCTTGGCAGCGCTCAAACTTGTTTGAATGTGACCCCTTTCATCCTTCCCCCTCAAGGTTGGTAACCTTAAGATTTTTTAAATTTTCTGACAGTGCTTGCTGTATGGGGCTGGACAGAATTAGTGTCAAGGGTTTTTTGTTGTTGATGCTTTTTCTTTGTTTTCTGTTGCATCAGTGTTGATACTTAATCTATCAAATTTTTTACCAGCATCCTTCCCCACCAGCCACATTGATTTTCATCTTTTCAATAGGGCTTGGAAAAGGAATATAAATCTAAATATCCGTTTTTAAATTAAATTGAAATGCCCTGTGGCTCATTGGTCTTTCTCAATGAGCAGATACCCCCAAAGGCAACAGCAGCTATTGTTTGGCTTAAGATCGAGTAATACCCCTTTGTATTGCTCATTACACCACACAAGATTAGGCACAGTGGACTGGTTGTCTGCCTGTCTTCGTTTCTTGTGATTCAGAGTTTTTACTTTCCATGGTCAAAAAAGTTTAAATTATTGTCTAGAACAGAAATTTTAGACAAAAATTGGCAGTTACGAACATCTATCTTGATGACGATTCTTTTCAATGTAGAATGAGGTCAATGTCAAAGTCATGTGACTTCTTTTGTAAAATCTGATTTCTTAAAGAGCATCAAAATAGACACAGGTGATGTTAGGGGATGTAAACAGGCACACAAACCAGCCCTTCCTTGCTCAACCTGTGAATCAGGCATGGCCTACTCTTGCAGTTAAAGGATGGTTAAAAATGGGGTTTTCCCCACAGGATTTCACTACTCCTGCATTGGGGAGATTAAATACGGATATCAGTTCAGACCGGTCAAGTAATAGTATATTAAAAGTAGAGGCTGCTGGAAGCTGGGTTGTCATTGAGAATATAATACCGTGGAGGGAGTATGGAAGCTTCCGTTATAACTAAAAAAACAAGTCCAGTTTTCTTGGGTTTTTTTAGTTATAACGGAAGCTTCCATACTCCCTCCACGGTATTATATTCTCTGTAATAGTAATAGTCTGTTTTAGTTTTCATGACCCAAGGAAGGTCATTTTGATTTCTTTTAAGGTTATGACATTGTCAATATACACTGAGTGCATTTAGGAAAATTGCAGTGGTGAGTGAGTGGATTGTTAGATGAAATGTAAATTCCTAAATCTTTGTCTCAATTCCATTTTTTTTTTCATTCTCGTAGGCAATAGCATCCAGAATGTACAGGAAATCATTCAGCCTGTGATCCCGTTGGAGCCGTGCATCTGCCAAGCTTCTCATACTGAAAACAACAAGAATGAGGGCTCTATGCTATCATCTGGATTGTCGTCTTCACAGCAGCAGCTACAAGTAACAGATATGAATGTTGCAAACTTTTTATCATCGTTATCTGTTGGCAATATTGAAAACAGTGCTCATGTTGTTTCTGACCTGAATGGATTGAATTGTTTCCCTGGTGCCTCCTCTTCTTCATCTTTAGACCAATGCATCAACACCCAGGTGACTGTTCCCATCCCAGACACTGTTTTTACTCCAGCAGTCAATGAAAAGGACCTGTTGGAAAGCACACCAAGCATTTCTGATACATTGTTCATTCAAGCGCCAGACGGCAGTGTAATGCAGCTGCCCACAAGCCAACTGCTGCAGGACCCCAGTTCTATCCTCTCTGTAGCTGGCTCTATTAATACTCTTGCTCCGCAGCCACAAACTGAGGAGTGTAAACAAGAACTCATTGTTAATGTTGAAAGCCCGCGGGAGAATGATAACATCACCCTTTCTTCAGCAGATGTATTAAAGTCTTTGTCAATCAAAATTTCCAGCCTTTCGAATGGATCCCAACAAAATTCAACTGATCAGTCAATAGCCGCACCCCAGCAAAATTCTGTTGATCAGTCATTAGTAGGAAACAACATCTCTAATGCCACGCAGGAATTTGAAGCCTTGCTCCAAAACACTCAGAGAACTGTATTGAATGTTCCTGTGACTGCCATACCTGCAAAACAAAATCAGGATAAGAATATTGTCAGTGGCAATAATTTTGTCAACGAATTGACTTTAATGGACACTCAAAGAGACCAGACGTCTGTGTCAGGGCTTGCTTTAGGAGCAGATGGTCAAATGCTTTTGTCAGTCAATAGTAGACCTGACCTTTTGGTCAACGTTGCTCCGACTGGAGGGACGATGGCGATAGAAAACAACCTCCAGATGCAACCAGACCTTTGTGGAGGGGTATCTCTTCCACAGCAGTTGGCACCTTCGGAGGCGACAACTTCATCTAGTGTCGCTTCGAGCTCTTCTCAAGCGGAGGTGGGAAGTCTTGCTTGGGCTTTGCAGCGAGGCATTCCTATTTCTGAGGTCAACTCATTCCTCAACCAGCAAGTCTTAGTGCCCGTGATCTGCACCACAGAGAAAGGCCCTGCCATCACATTTTTGCCCTTAAAAAGTCTTCAGCAGTGATTGATAAAAGACAGTGTTTTTAACACTTAATTTATTTATTTATTTTTGCTCCCCTAGAAACTTATCGCATTTAGCAGATCCTGTTGAGCTGTTGTTCTCTGGTTCAAAATGTTAATGTTATTTTTTCGAGTAGTATGGATTTCAATCTAAAGAGAAAAGATAAGTTCCATTGTCCATTACCTTGCTACAAAGTAAGTAAGGGCTGTTTTGAGTTTGAACTGTGATAAACTGATTGAGGGTGTATTTTAATTTTCCCCCTTTTTTTTTGTAATGAGTAATTTTATTTTTGTAATTTGTAAGTTTGTTACGATATTTTTTACTTCTCTGTCCTTAAGTAAAGAATGGAGCTTTAGACTAAGATAAAAGGACTTGATTCTATAAAACACTCTATATTAGAGAAAATGTTTGGTTATTTTGTGCAATTGCTAAAATTAAAAGTTCTGTTTGACACGAATGAATACTGATGTGCTATGATTTTATGTTTTCCACAAAATAAACTCTTTTTGCAGTTATGAATAGTTTTAGAAGAATTCTCTGCACCTGTCTCAGTCCCAGCGGAAAGAGGAATTTTATTTTGTTTGAAAAATAAAAGTTCTCTTTTATTCTTTTTGTGGAAATTGATGCAATCCTAAAAGGCAGTCGGCCCCATACCTTATACTCCCAGTTTCTTCACAGCTGGGATGTAAAGCCAAGGGGTGACATAAAAGTTCATTGGTGTCTCACTCAGCAAGAACAAATCTGACAGTATTTTGTTCTTAAATCAACCGATGAAGACATTTACCCCACCACTGTCCTGATGGGTCTACTTCTGTTTCTCTTCTTTTAGCTAGAACTGTCATCTTACTTTCTCTAGCACTCTCTCCAGTGCTCTCTTTTCCATACATGCACACAGTGCTGTTTTATGCTCTGTTAGATTGTCTTAGCTCTACCTGTTGTGCTTTTGTCTTTGTGTTTTTTTTAACCTTAATCTTGGGAGATGATATTTTTCCCCCTTGTAAATCATCTCTGTGAAAATGTCTCTGGCAAGGCCAACGCCTATCTGCTCTTTTAACTAATCTATCATCTTTCTTTCCTCTTTGGCGTCTCTGTGATCCTAGTGTGTCTTGGTGCCCTAAAACCAACAAACAAACAAGCAAAATGTAGTCATTGCCATTGTGGTTTATTACCCATTGTGTGTGTCTGAATTTTCAATTCATATTCACTCAGAAATTTTATGAATTTTAGCCCTTTTAGTGTGTTAGTGTTTGGTTTATAGCTAAAACTTTCATGTTCCCCATCTTAATTTTTTTTAAAGCTCTTTTTCTAATGGTCCCATTCACAAACAGAAACACACTACTAATTTACTAATAGTCCTGGTACTGTCTGTTGTCAATTCTTATCTTAGCTCTTGTTGTAGAAGAGGATTTTTTAATTTTTTATTTTGTTACTTGTAAATCAATCTATTTCTCTATGAAATATCTCTGGTAGTTCTTATTTGATCAATGGAAATAATGCTTTTTCATAAGTCAATTTGTTTTTGTTTTGTTTTTCAAATTGTTTCTAATTTCAGCAGTTATTCTTGCCTATGAAAATAAGTTATTTCCCTGGCTGCTGCTTGAGCAACCATGCTTCTGCCCTGGTCTGCATGCAATGCCATTGTCAGAAGCCTTCTGTATTTATGGGACCATTTAATTTACCGGTGATTCGGTTGCTCAGTTTCCGAAGGGCTTGGGTTCAAACCCTGGCTGGTTTACCGTGGACAACATGGGTGATTCCTATAGGCATTGAGTGTGAGCTGGATGAATAATTTACTCTCTTCATGGGTGCCTTGGCCACGGCACTTTTGGTTCACAGGCTGTTGGGCCAGTTAAATTTTTTAGATTTTTTAATTTTCTTTAATTTTGCCAAATGTGATGCTGAACCAAAATAGTGCAATTGAATTATTTATTGCATAAGTTAAAAAGAAATGAATTATTTGAGTAACAACAGTTGAAGTTGAAATGTAAGTAATAAATATGAAAATTAATATAAAACTTATTCCCTTTTGCATGTATCAATTTTTGTTGTCAATTGGTTGAGTAGTTAGTATTATTTTGTGAGATTGTAGACTTTCATTATATGAAAGTTTTAAAAAAGAGAAATACAAATTACTTTTTGGTAAAAAATGTCATCTCAGTTATTGTTAAAAGTATCTTCAGTGTAAGTTTGTTAAACATTGAGTCATTGAGGCTTGTCGTCCTTCTGATATAGATACTCCAGCCATCGTCATTTGATTTAAGTCTTATCTTGTAAGGGGAGTGAGAAGGCTCTACAGCTCTGTTTTTTTTTACTCACTCATATGCTTGTCATGTGTGATTATATGCTTACATTTTACAAAACTGTACAAAGAAAATAGAGTATGCTTTTTTTAGGGGTGTGGGGTTCTGCTGATGTGGGCAGTTGACGGGTGTCCTCTGTGGGCACTTTTACTTCCGTTTCTTATCTTTTACACTGAAGCTATCGTCTTGCTATTCCCCCTTTTCTGTGATGTCGTGTTTTTGTTGTCTTGTTTGCAACTCAGTGGTCATCCCTTATTTCATGCTTTTTGGTACATGACTGCAGGGTCACAA
>JBCIKM010099789.1:0-13163 GCA_039654465.1 Melibe viridis | reverse complement strand
AAGGTGACTAGCTAACAGTAACACCTCCACACGGACTAAGAGAAAGACTAAAGGGGATGTAAAATGTAACGCACTGAAGGTGACTAGCTAACAGTAACACCTCCACACGGACTAAGAGAAAGACTAAAGGGGATGTAAAATGTAACGCACTGAGGGTGGCTAGCTAATAGTAACACCTCCACACGGACTAAGACAAAGACTAATGGGGATGTAACGCACTGAGGGTGGCTAGCTAACAGTAACACCTCCGCACGGACTAAGAAAAAGACTAATGGGGATGTAACGCACTGAGGGTGGCTTGCTAACAATAATACATGTACCTCCAAGATTGTGAAAAAAGCAATTGTGTGAGTACGGTGTCGACAGAAGGACGAGACAAAGCCATGGAGAAAGGTAAATAAATAAAGAAAATAAAGATAATAAATTGTCTAAAAAATCGACCTCCACGGCCGGGACATGTGTGACGTCCACGTGCAGTGTGTTCGTGTGACCTACACGTGGTTTTGTTATTTGCCTCACAAACCTCTTTTGTTGTTGCTATTGCTATGATTGTGTGTGTTTTCTGTTAATGAACAAGAAATAGGCATAGTGCAGAGGGGAGTCAAAGCCAGAGAGAGAGAGAGAGAGAGAGAGAGAGAGAGAGAGAGAGAGAGAGAGAGAGAGAGAGAAGAGAGAGAGAGAGAGAGAGAGGGGGGAACCCAAACAAACAGGAAGTCGTCGGAGGAGGGAATCGAACCAAGAACCTGTCATGCACCGATTTGCTTGGCCACTGCCAGAACAGCGGATTTACCAACTGAGCCATCCGTGTTTTCTGTAATAAATGTATTTACCTTTTACTTCTGGTAGTCATGGTTGGTGGCTCGAGTTGCATTATTTCCTGACGTTCCGGTCACAGGATATGCTTGTGTCTTTGATGGTCTGGACACTGAGCTGTTTCGTTTTCGCAGGCCGACAGTCCGGGCAAAAGGATTCTTTGAGATCGACCCCACACAAGGGCCCTCAGAGACAATTGTTCACAGGGCATCAGAATAAGCCCACAAAATGACTGAACCGACCCAACTTGACCAAACTCGACCAAAGCCCGCGGGTCGGCACCTTAGTGGGGTGAGGCAATTGGAATAAGATTTCTTGCTTAAGGAAATAGAACGATGGCTCAGGCTGGAATCAAACCAATATCAACTGGAATGACAATGAGGACACACAAGTTATCAAGCTATTATTTTCTAATAACTTATTCTTTCAATCCTTTGAATAACAGAAAAGCCCACAACCAGACCACAGTGACATCAGCCTGCACAACACGAGAAAGCAACGTCATGGCAGACATGATATAAGGATATCAGTCCTTTGAATTTTGGTTCAACTCAGCTCAGATGAAATAAATCATACCAACACTGTTCTCTGTTTTGAATTTGTGATCCAATAATTTGTTGCTACATTGAGTGATGTTTGACACTGTCATCAAAGAAATTACTACTTTATACGGCAATCACAAGGCACATGTCCTGAGTTTTGTTTATCTGTGGTTTTAGGGTGCCACATCAAACTAGGATCATGGAGGGCACAAGGGAAAGTAAGGTGATAGAAATACTTAAAAGAGAAAAGAGAGAACGGGTCAAACCACAAACAGCAGAGAGATTACTAACACTAAAACAAAAATATCATCTCTCAAGACACAAATTGACACAACAGAGAGTTGATTTACAATGACAAAAAACAAAATCTTTTGTGACAAAAAAACCCAACAACAACAATGGCCACCACTTTTTATTTGATTATTAATTAAAATATGTTGATTTGAATGAAAAGACAAGCAAGCAAGCCACCTGATTTCAACACAAGTTTTATTACCTAATGAAAAATGACAGTAAGTTAAGCATTAACCATGAGAATTAATTCTGCCAATATGCAAGACAAAAAAATTAATTGTTGTTCAACTTTCCACAATGAACACGAACAAAACGGAAAGTAAGCCTCTTCCTCCTTTGAACGGGAGGGATAAAACATTCATAAAAGCTTTAAAGAATCATTAAACTGCCTGATACCGACATCCAATTCTGGTAACAGAAAAACGTATCATTTACATAATTGCAAAAGAATTGTTCAAATGTTCTGAAAGAATAGTTCAAAACCTTGATACTCATAGATTTGATGTGAAATGAATCTTTGAAAAATGAGAGATTAGAAAAACTGGACCATAACTTGCAAATTCTAAATCATAGTGCAACAAGATGTCTAAATTTCGATTTAGGACAGTATTCATAGGCAGTAAAAGCTTTGAATTCATTGGACATACAGCATTTGTAGGCAATAAAAGCATTGAATTCATGTAACATACAAATCTGCGGAGTACAAATTAATCACTTTGAACAAAATGAGAATGAAGGAAAAAAAAAAGAGTATTGGATGATTACCATTGGATAATAATGTAAAAATTTAATCAGGTGAACTGTATTCACTTTTAGGGTGACAACTGGCTACATCAGGGGAAGTATTCATACTAGATGAATTGGAGAGGGCTCCCCTTTGAGGGCTACTCTTGGCATCTGCTTCACTTGATGAGGAGTGGCAGCCTTTCCCAAAGGTTGAAAGTAAGGGAGTTGATTTACTATGAGGACCTCTTTGTATCTCTTCTCTATCCATTCGATAACCAATTGGAGTATTATTTCTGTTGTAACAACTTTGTATCAAGAGTTTATTTTCAGGATGTCTGTTTCGTAAACTCTGCAATATTCCTCTCAGACTTTTCCTAATTTTAGTGTCCTCTGATTCTGTGGGTGTGCTGCTCTCTGGTCTAGAACTGGTGGAATCAGCAACCCCTGAAGGTATCTTCGATGCAGCAGTGCATGTTGCACCTCTTGCAGGAAAATTAAAACATGGAGTAGGAGGATGGTGGAACTTTTCATGCTTGACTTTCGTGTCAGTCAATTTCGAGCTGCCCAATCTACGCTTCAAAGTAGAGACTGGCAAAAAGCTAAAAGATTTAGAATACACCTCATTGGCTGGGAAATTTGGACTCCTTGGAGTGACAAATAACGGGTGAGAAATGTAAGCGACTCTTTCATTAATCTGAGTTTTGGGGTAATTCTGCGATGAGGGTTTTTCTATTCCATTGGAACTGTTACCTGAATCCCCCGATTGCGTATTAATCTTAAATACTTCACTGCAGAGGGATGTTTTGCTTTTTGATTTATGGATTTCCACATGAAAATTGTCTCTCTGCTCATGCTTGGTTTGTATTTGGGCAGAGAGTATATGGGTCTCTTGCTCACTGTGCTCAGACTCCGCTTCTCCAGGAATCACAATCTCACTTACACCTGCCTTATGAAAGTTGTATCTGGTGGTGTTATGCACCCTCTCTGCAGACCTTGGACTTAAATTTATGCTGGATGTGGAGAGGGTGTGATTTAACTTCATCTTATCCTTGAGAAAAACATTCTCACCAGAACATGATTTTGCAGGAATGCTTTTGCCATTCAACTGATTTGAGATAAGCTGTTTGCTTGGCTGTTTTGTCATTTCATCTGAATCTTTCTTGGATTCCTCCTCCACCTTTTTCTTCTCTTCACAGAGTGTCAGGACAACGTTCTTCAAAAATTCTTTCACTTCATCTACTTGCAAGTTCAAATCTAAAAACTTGTCCACAATTTCTTCATGCCTGAATTAAATGAATGAAAATAAAAGGAGATGTATTAACAAGAGAGAGAGAGAGAGAGAGATGTTATGAGAGAGATGGAGGGAGAAAGAGAGAGAAAAAAAGAGAGACAAAGACAGAGAGACAGAGAGAGACACACACATAGACAGACAGACAGACAGATATATAGACAGACAGACAGACAGATATAGAGAGAAAAGGAGAGAAAGAGAGAGAGAGACAGTGAAGCATATTATCAATTCATCGCATGAATCCATAAGCTCTAATAAGGCATTGTTAATCAGATTTTACAATTTTAAAGAATCTGTCACAAAAAGAAAACAACATAAATTATGATTGAGGTATTGAAAATAATAATAGATAGCATTTATATAGGGCATATCCACCGGGGTACTCCAAGGACATCAACCAATCAACACCGTTGATAAAAGGCAGAAGCAATATTTTGCAAGACAAAACTAAATAGGGAGCTATGTGACTACACTAGAAGCCTTCACTTTGGATTGAGCTTATTAGACACTGCAGAACTTAGAAACACAACTTACATCACCCTCTGAGTGGCTGATTCTGGGCTGTCAACAGCTGGAATGGTTTTGTACTGAGCCAACAAGTCAGACACCTACAATGTAGAGAGAACAGTTATTCCCTTTCTACTTCAGTTCATTATAGGCATGGATAAAGTAAAGCTCACATTTTTTTAACAAGCAATTGTCAAACATTAAGTGCTAATAGAACACTGGGCCATTTCCCGAATTGTTTATTCTCATTGTTTTGTATTCCTTTTATCCCCTCATCAAACCGTTATTTCTCGTCCATGCAACAGATTTTTTCACCAGTTGACTTTAAAAGTACAAATGCAACCACATTCTTTAACTCAATACTGACAGCAACATGTGTAATGACCATACACAAAAATATCCTTTCACTTCGAGTAAGCTACTGAATGCCACTATTTCCCCTTTGTGTAAGCGAAAGAATTCCATGAAAAACTGTTCCCGCAAATAGGAGTAATGTAATGAGTTCACCTATCACCATATTCCTGTATCTACCAACTGGTCAAAATGCAGTGTTCTCTACCTGCCCTCTTCATCTCATCATCATGCCGTGTGCTTCTCACACCTTTACAAACATGATGACATCAAACACATTCTGGTCCCCCATGGTTGTAGACAATGTCGTCTGTGACTGAAAGATTGTAACACTTGTAACAGACTAGATGTATTGTCAGTATGTGATATAAACATAAAGATAGTATTAAGGCCTCGGCAAAAGGCGTTATACTTATACAAACGTATTGTATTTAGGCTCAAACAAACCTGCTGTCCTCGTTGAACAACATCAGGTGGAATACCAACTTGGGCAGCACTTTTACAGGCAAAGCTGGAGCTGGTGTGGCCTGGAATCATTTCATACAGGAACACCAGCTCCTCCTCATTGGCCAGGCTGTCAAAAGTCTGTGGGAGTCAGTAAGACAAATAAATCACCATACTTTGTTTTTGTTTTGTTATTCTTATCCCTTCATTCCACCTTAGCAGTGTCGGGATCCGGCTCCAAGGAGCTGGGAAAAACTCTGGATCACAAGAACTGAAGACAGGCAGATGATCAGTCAACCGTGCAAATCACCAAACTTGTGGTCTTTCATATACTTTTTTGTTTCATCATCCTAAAATTTTCTTCTACGCATACACTTTCTTAATCTCTAAAAATTTTTTTAAAGGATGGGCTTTCAACAAAACTTTTAAAAAAAATCAGAGTAAAATTTTGTACAGTCAAAAAATAATTTTAATACTAAAAATAGAAACCCTTCAATATTATGTTCACCAACCAAATACTCAATCTTTGATGTGTTGGGCAAGAGTCTTTGCTGTATGATGCTGTGAAAATGTGTGGAAACGAGAAGGAATGGGCAAGCTGATTCTCTTTGTAACCAAAACTTCATGACAGCTGTTAACAAAGACAAGCCATCAATCTGGAGGATTATAAAGTAAAAATCAATGGATGTAAAAGGGAAAAGAGCAAGAAAATAAAATACAGAATAAAATACTGATACCAATGTTGTTTAATACAAAAGAACTTGTCAAAGTATGATTTTACCTATGCCTTTTGAATAATATACACCCTCCCAGTCATCTTTATCCTTTTTCTTTCCATCATGAGAAAGATAAAACTCTGCAATCATTAAACATTACAGATTTTGTACCTTATTTCTATGTACATCAGTATCTGTACAGCATTAAATTTGTTAGTTTCACAATAATCGGATGCTCTTTTTCTCTGATGAAACCATAACACATGAGTTAGCAGCCAACTTATCAGAAATCAAAAGCTGAACATTCAAACATTTACAGCCACTTATACCCAAAACCACACCATATCAAGACTGGTCCCTCTTTGTAATCTAATAGATTCCAAGAAATTATTGAACACAGCTCAGTTTATAGGGCATTCAATAAGATATCAGAAGTCTTAGATTTCCTGTTGCTTTCCAACTGTTGGCTGCTTTAATATTGAATGCACATCAAATTTTTCAGGATGTTCTGAGTCTCACAGTCAGAAACTCTGTCCTGTATTGAGTACAGCTCATTTTCACTGACATATTAGATTTTGGTGTAATCATAAGATAAATGTGGGTGGGATCAAGCACCTAGTCCTTTCTGAGATGAACAAAAAACTAGAAGTCCTATGAGCATGCTGCGCACCAAAAAGAACCTTTGGCAGTTGAAAGGCTACTATCTGGCAAAATTCCAAATAAATTCCTATCACTGTCCATTATACTCAGCACGGCAGAGTTAGTCAGTTAAATGGAAGCCTGTAGAAGAAGAAAAAGTCCTACAGATTCTGTCCCTTTGCCAAACTCGTCCAGGATGACCAGGGACTGGGCAGAGGCTGCCCTCAGGGACTGCGACACCTGGCACAAATCTTGCAGGAAGGTGGACATCTGGACGCTGACACTCTCAGTGGACTTCAACCGTGAGAAGATGCCGTCACAGGGGCCTATAGATGCCGCCTCTGCAGGGATAAAACTTCCAATGTGTGCCATGAACAAAATCACAGCGACCTGCGTGGGGTTGTGGTTACAAGCAGTCACAAATATATGGATCAGAGCGCATAAATCAGTAAATATAATCATTGATGCACACTATCAACTCCATCTTCCCTATCTTTTGCCTTATGATAAAAAAGAAATGGACCCCCCCCCCCCCCTAAAAAACAGTGTTTTTTCTAAATAACTTATTTTTGTTACTGGACAGATTCTTTTAACATTTTGCATTGTCACTGACACAAACTTGCCTGCTTGAAAATGAAATTTTACTCAGATCTATTGTGTCTAAATGAGTGCTTTACATACTAAAAAACTGGCAATTTTCTCAATTTTCCTAAAGCGTCATTTTAAAATAATATCAAAAGAACTAAATAAATGATGCTGCATGCAAACGTTCAAAACAAAGCATCATAGACATTAAAGCTATTTAGGAAAAACGGTGGTTGTTTTTGTTTGTTAGTTGAACGGATTATAGTTATCATGCTCACTATGTAATAGAAAATTTACCCGTATTGTGTTGCGAAACACCTACTTGCTTGAGATAGACACTCTTCCCGCAGGCATTTGGTCCTGTGATCAGCTTGATCTTGCTGCTCCTACCCCCTATGCAGGTGTTGTTGGGGACAAACACATCACAACACAGCTCCTGCAACGGGTGTCTGAGGATCAATGCAAAATACCACTGGACTTACCAACTGTCCTGAAGAAATTTGTACACAGATGTTAATAACATCTAAAAAAAGTAGTCTGTATTGGTTACCTTGGGGTACCTAGTGTGTACCTTGGGGGTTCTCTTAAGTATCTTCCTCTCTCATGCACCAAAATATGCCTTTCTGTACATAACTGCTTTCTCTAAAAAATATCTATGTATTTATACTCATGTCTGTATCTTCTCCATGGAATTAGTTCCCCAACATGTGCTTTCTTCTTCATTAAATTTTGTTTTGTTTTGTTATCCTTATCTCTTCATACCACCTTAGCAATGGTGGGACCCAGCTCAAAGGAGCTGGGAAAAACTCTGGATCACAAGAAATGAAGACAGGCAGATGATCAGTCCAACGTGCCTCATCTTGCATGGCGTAATGAGCAATACATGAGGTATTACTCAATTTTAAGCCAAACAATAGTTACTGTTGCCTTTGGTGATCTCTGCTCATTAAGGGAGACCAGTGAGCAATACATGAGGTATTACTCAATCTTAAGCCAAACAATAGTTACTGTTGCCTTTGGTAATTTCTGCTCATTAAGGGAGACCAATGAGCTGATTAACCACCGGACGTTTCATTAAATCACAAAACTTAAATCTTGTAAGGCAATGCTTCATATAATTATGGAGAGGAAACCCGGACATGTCAACGAACAAGGTCCAGCAGCTCTACTTTAGTCATACAAACAGCAGCAAAAATACAGATTAAGACCAATCATAAGCCTCTCAGTCACATTGAACTATACTTTAAGAAAGATTACCAGCAACAACAAGAACACTAAAAAAAAAAGTCCCACTTGGATGACATAACAGACAATGCCTAAAGCAAGAACACCTGGAGGTTGTTTACATGGAATATGAAGGAAAATACAAAGCTTTAGGTTCTGATGACTCAGCAAGCAAAAAGCAATAAGTAAGCCACTTATTTGGACACCTATGAGAGAAATAATAAGTTTGAAAGGTCCTGCATGTTTGGAAGTACTAAATGTTTTTTTAAACTTTTACTGGAATCTAGTCTTTAGTTAAACTGACACAATTACAAACCTTCCGGCTTTGATATTGATAACATGCTCTTCAACAAACTGAGGCTGGATATATCCAAATTCCTTTGCACAGGTTGCAAGAGCCATTAAACTATGGAGAAAAAGAGTCATGATTACGATATAAAAATTGAAAATTCTTAAACTAAGTCAGATCCATCTCATTTCATTTACAATCAAGAGTTCTTTGTTTACCAACTCTTAGTCTAATGGAACTCCTTACAAAACTAAGTTATAACAAATTGTCAGCCCCCCAAAAAGATATCACAGACTTCAAACACAAATTTTGTTTTAGGAAAACTCAGTCTGATTCTCTTTATCAAATATAGAGCATTTCTGGTTGGCTTAAAAAAGAAAGGAATTTTGACTGGGAAAATGAAAGTTACCAGTCCAGTTCTGCAGCCAGCTCCATGATGCTCAGCATCACCGGGCTGCTCTCCAAGACCACTGTCTGCAGCTTATGCATTGTTTTCAGTTCAATGTCTGAAAGACAGAATCCATTGCAATGGAAAACTTGAAAAAAAACAACAACACATTTTTAAGCCTTCCCTCCCCTCCCCTTCTGCCTCAGAGCTGTAGACTTACATACTTGAATATGTTAGGGGAAAGGAAGTACAAATTCAAACAGTAAAATAAAATCTGAGAGCTTCAAAGCAATGCAATTTAAAGTTGATTTGAGTATAAAACTTTTTCAAATCAATTGCATGGAATAATTTCAAGTTATACATGTATATTGATATCGTTTTTAATCATTGTTTACATAGATATTAGTATTTTTATATATAGAAATGTATATTAAAAAACAAGACAGTGTGCCATTTTTTACGGACAATAAACGGTTATTTATTTACAAACTATCATATTCTGAACATAACATGAACATACCAATTATTTCAAGTTGAGTGTCACCAAGAATGTCGTCTAATTCTGAAAGCAATTAAAAGATTACTACATTATTCATGAACACCTCATGCAACACCCAACAAGGCAAATTTCAATTAAAGGTATCGCAACTAATGTATAATTTCAAATGCACAATTTAAATTTTTTATACTAATGATAATGAGTCACTGAATGGTCAAGCTTACATGATCAAACTGTAAAAAATCCTCATATATGAGGGAACTACATCCCTTTAAGGAAAAATGAATGACAAAAATTCATACACTGTTGTATGTTAAAGTCTCAAATCTAAGTTAAAAATTTTTATTTCAAATAAAATCTAATCAAGAGCTTAATTGAATATTAATGAAATTAATTTTCTAGTAAAAATTTTTGTTCTATTAATAACGCAAAGAATAAATACAAAGCTAGCTGGTTACTCAGTTCAACTCACCTAAAGTTTTTGCTGATTTATAAAACAGTTGATTGTTGGACGCAAACTGAAAACAATAAATAAAAATTCTAAGTTGCAAAAAGGTAAGTCATCTTTGCAATTCACATGGAAATTTGCATTACTTTAAAGAGAGAAGTCTTGAAATTTTAGCACAATTCCTAACTCAACATCTTTCTAAATCCTGAAATGTTCAGTTCTTTATGTCACCATGAAAAGATGATATTATTGAGTCAAACCATAAACTGTAGTCCTTCAATACTATGATCCTCTTGGGCTGGTATTCCTTCTGGTTTCTCAATGACCAACAAGTACCCAATCTGAAAAAAAAATATGACACGATCTTGGATTCAATATTCCAAAGTCAAGGTGAAAACTATTTTCAGTTTTATGTCATTATAAAGTTCACAAATAACATAAGCTGGCAACGCAGCGATATAAGTATAATTTAATGCTTATTCCTTTTGATTAAAAGTGAATTAAAATCCAGGTCAATAAAACTGCATCCGTCTTAAAAATTCAGATATATGCATTTACAAAAGTTTTAGTCTTGAATAGTAGACCAATAAAAAGATGAAAAGATAATAATAATAATAAAAATAATAATAATAATAATAATAATTATCATAATAATAATAATTATAATAATAATAATAATAGTTATGATGATAATGATAATAATAGAACCCAATTTACCTCTGGCAAGTAGCTAACAACACATTCTGTAATATCAGAGCTCAAATTTTCAATCTCTTGCCGGGCAACCTCACTCATCAAATCTGGAAGACCGTTAAACATGCGCTTCTCTGAAAATAAACAAAACAAAGAGGATGGAGGAGCAAGGAAATATGTTTATTTTAATTTTTAGGGAATAAATTTTCAAGTTAAACGATAGAAGCTATATCACTATCAGTTTCCTTGTCGATGAAAACTGGTATGATCAGTTAATAAGACGAAATGAACAGAAAATTTTCCAATCTTGGAACCCTAAAATTTCAACAAAAAATTAAACTTAGTCCAACTTAATAAAAAGTTACCCTTTTTTACTGTATTAAAAACAGCTTTAAGAAAAGACAAAAAAGCGGAAATCCACTGATCTGCTGAAGATTATCAGCATGGTATAATTAAAAGGAAAAAATTGTCATCTCATTTAAAGTTTCCTTTTAAAATGTCTAAATGTTTGAATTATGAGGCAGGATGTTGCAACTATGGAGAGCTAGGTTTGATGTTCTTCTTCTTCTCTTCTTCTTCCATTTAACTGACTGACTCGGCTATGACGAGTATTACTGTCAGATACTTTGGACACATTGCTCCTTAGACAAAATGGGTTATTCATATATTCGGCTTTGTATCATACAAGTGTGATCTTTATTGAGGTATCACGCCTTGATGACTTTTTTTCACTCATTGGCAGCAGGTTTTAATGCAAGCTATCAATAAATATGAATATCTTTGTTATTCCAACAGTCTAAAGGTTTCTTTTGCTGCATAAACAATGTGTAGAATAATATGTTATGAATCAGTTTTTTAAAAACTCCCACTGGCATTCACAATGATTGGATAAGTTGGATAAATTTCGGATTCTAAATTTTTGCAATGGCATCTGGGCAAAATAGTCATGGATGGTAAGAGGCTGTATTCCAGGTCATTTTCGTTTTTTGTGCAAAATCCCAGTATTTTACAGAAATTAACTCTGTAGTCTTGAATAAAATCAATTATGGTTGCAAATTCTTTTGATCAAAATAGATGATGACTAATAAAGCAGAATAATTTGTTTCCGAAATACTACCACACTGTTTTCACACATGCAAGTTCTTACTTTCATCAAGGTTTCTGTCAACATGTGGCTGGACAACAAATCTCTTTTTCACTTTTGACTCCTCAAAATCAATCTAAGGATGGAATAACAAA
Organism: Melibe viridis; assembly: GCA_039654465.1. Lineage (NCBI taxonomy): Eukaryota > Metazoa > Mollusca > Gastropoda > Nudibranchia > Dendronotidae > Melibe > Melibe viridis. The sequence continues at coordinate 1,475 of JBCIKM010099789.1, read as the reverse complement.
TAATATAAAAGTGATGAGTTAGCAGTGAGTCTATAGAGTACTATTCATGTTTCAGTTTTGTTTAACGTGAGAGAAAATATAAAAATTTAAAAAAATCATAGCCATTCAAAGATTAAGACAAAATGAGACTATTATTAAAGGTAGTTGACAATGTTTACAAAGAAGGCATCAAAGCTCTGCTTTCATTTTTCATGAGCGAATCACATTAGAAATAGATGTAATTCATATTGAAAATTTCATCTCATACTCACAGTTTTGCCAATGAGATTGACGCACTTCTGCAGGTCATCAGTGAAAGCCTCTTTTATCTGAAGGATAAGATGGAAATAATGGGGTGCATGAAGTAATTACTTACCATTGTCATAGGTTTTGAATCTTCATTTGGCTCTAAAGGGGTCGTTGAAGTAATTGGCTATGTATTTTACACTATCAATGATTTTAAATCTTCATTTCCTTGTTGATTTTCATATGAATGATAGGCACAAATTTGACTCTTTGTTCGATGTCAATAACCTTTCATCTATTACCAGCACAACACTTGGATTTGCCCACCAGACTAGAAAAGTATGAAATTTAGGCACAAAATCCCCATTTTAACATATTACCTTCCTGAAAATTTCAATGCTGCCAGGTTGAACTTTAGCAATGTTTCCGATATAAAGTGCATGATACAGGGTCTGAAAAAATAGGTCAACTTCTATATACAAAAAAGGTACAATATAGATAATCACAAACAATCAAAAAGATAATTCTGTAAACTGTTAGCTGCATGAGTAATACTACAGAATTTGACACAGTATTTTTAATTTGACAGCCTTCTAACATCTTTAGGTAAAAGGGAAATGAGAAAAAGGAAAAAAATTAAACAGCTTTAAAAGACAACCAGGATTGTTGGTGCAAAAATGTGATTTTCTCAAATGAATTCAATTTGCTTGTACTTATAATGGCAAAAAAAAGACTGTCCCAAAATCTTGTGCAAAAGTACCATAATGCATTTTCATTGTTCATCTAATAGCTCTAAATAGTGGTTTTGAGATATTTTTTTCCCCCTGGTTTAGGGTTAAAGCTTCAAATGATTCACAGCCTTCAGTAAGGAAATCTTTTAGATGCAGAGAGCTTAGAAATCTCCATAGGACAATTCTGCATCATTGATTTTATTGTATGTTTAATCATTTGATATACGCATACTCTGTATAAGGCAATCCAGTCTCCTATTGTTGCTTGAGCTTTTGACATTCTTAACAGGACTTTCTGAAAGAGAAAAAAAAAGAACAAAAGGGGCGTATGTGGCAGAGAGGTACGGTGCTCGCCTCTCAAGCGAAAGGTCCTGGGTTCGAACCCCATGAACGGCGAAAAATTTTTCCGGTCAATTCTGATCGGTTGTCACTCCCTAGTGGCTTAGAGGCACAGAAACCTCTGAAATCCAAAGAGCCGCGGGTTCGAGTCCCATGAAAAGCAAAAATGACTGGCCGTAT
>JBCIKM010099788.1:0-24761 GCA_039654465.1 Melibe viridis | reverse complement strand
GGAAATAGAAAGACGATAGCTTCAGTGTAAAAGAAAAGAAACAGAAGTAGAAGAGCCCACCAGGGACTCCCACCAACAACCCGCTGCCTTTTGAGGGTTTTCACCTCCTGCCGGCCCGCAGGGGACGTATTATATTCCCTGGGTCCCCACGGGGCCTTTTGACTTGTGACCCTGAAGTTATGTACCAAAAGGCATGAAATAAAGGATAACCACTGAGTTGCAAACAAGACAACAAACACAGGACATCACAGAAAAGGGGAAAAAGCAAGACCATAGCTTCAGTATAAAAGATAAGAAACAAGTTGAAGTGCCCACCAGGGACACCCCACGCAGAGAGATGATTTACAATAAAAAGTAAACATCATCTCTCATAACACATATCAACACTACAGAGAGATGATTTACATTGGCAAAAAATAATTCTCCTTACAAAAAGAAACAATGGCTACGTATAACAGTATTATGGTCCAGGAAGACCCAAAACCTTTAAACCCTGTTTGTGTACTAAAATGTTATGTTTGTTTATTGGAGGTTTTAGGGCCCCACGACACACAAGGGTAATAGAGGAGACCAGAGGAAAGTAAAATGTGAAGAATTTGTTCAAAGAGGGAACAGATCAAACCAACAGCAGAGAGATGATTTACACACACAAAAAAAAAATCTCTCTAAAAAAACATGACACAACAGAGAGATGATTTACAATACAATGACAAAAAATATCTCTCCTTACAAATGGCCATCACTCATGACAGCAAAATGGTTCAGGAAGACCTTGGATCTTTTAACCCCCTTTATGTACAAAAAAGGACTCAGTTTGTTTAACTTGTGGCCCTGCAGTTATGTAGCTAAAGGCATAAAATATGGGATGACCACTGAGTTTGCAAGCAAGACAACAAAAATAAGACATCACAGAAAAGGGGAAAAAGTAAGGTGGATAGATTCAGTGTAAAAAGATAAAAACAGAAGTAGAAGTGACCACCTGGGACACCAACCGACCGCCCACTGAAAACCAAACAAGACAACAAAAATAGGACACACAAGAAAAGGGAAAAGTAAGACGATAGCTTCATAGTAAAAAGAAAAGAAACAAAGAAGTAGTGCCCACCAGGGACACCCACCAACTGCCTGCCCATCTTGTTGAAAGACAAAGATTATCAAATCGTTTTTAAGTTGAGTCACAGGCCACTAGGATAAGAAACTATTGCCACCTGAAGGTCCAATGATGATACTCAAACAAGGAACTCTTGCAACGATGGAATGGACGCAGTCATATCGTCTGTTGGTAAGCTGGGCCTCAAGATCACCACACTTGAACAAATGTGACTTTTTCTTTAACTGATGACTTTGTTTAAGATTTGGACTATCAGATCAGTATCAGCCACCAAAGTGAACATCGGGAATCGTCTTAAAGAGAAGAATCCAAACTGAAACAGTCCATGACCAACTAAAAAAAAGACAACAAAGATAAGCTCTAATTTCAATTGTTAAATTTCATGTGTTTAATAAAAATAAAAAAAAATCCTAAACAATTTTTCTTAAAACAAAAAACTGAACATCTCAAACAAACCATCAAACAGCACTGCTGTGGTAATCATTTACAAATGGCATAGGAAAAAGGAAACAAACAGGCGAATTGAACGTGAAAATAAAAATCAACATGGACTACTGCCTCCTTCGACTATGTAATGAGGTAGATGGGCATCTCTCTGTAAATTCACGTCCAAGTTGTATGGAGTTAGAACACAAGAGGGTCAAAGGGGTATGTAAGATGATAGAATTAGTTACAAGTGAGAAGAGTTTCAACAGTCATAAACTTAAACAGCAGAGAGATGATTCACACTCTTAATAATAAATAGCTCTCGGCAAAACACACCAAAGAGAGATGATTTACAATAACAAAACTATTACTATTATCTCTCCCTACAATAACAAAAATAAACGACCATCACCCATTACAGTGTGTATAATGGTCCGGGAACTCCCAAGACCTTAAAACCCCCTTTGTGTAAAAAATTTCCTCAGTAACTACATCTTACTTGTTAGTTACAATGTAACCCTGCATTTATGTGCCAAAAGGCATAAATTGGGGAATGGCCAAAGAAAAAAAAGGAGAAAAAGTAAGAGGATAGTTTCTGTGTAAAAAAAAAAGAAAAAGAAACAAAAGTAGAGCCCAATACGGAGTAAGATATGTATGTATGCTCTTAAAACACCTGCTCCTATTAAGACAGTGCCAAAAGTATTGAAGTTGAATCAATTTAGAACCGAGAGAAGTTGGGATAGAAGATGACAGTGTGTCTGTTTTAGGGCTCCACGACACATGAGGGTCATAGAAAAGCCCAGAGGAAAGTAAGATGATAGAATTAGTTTAAAGAGAGAACAGATCAAACCAAAAACAAAAGAGAGATGATTTACACCAAAAAACAAATATCATCATCTCTCAAAACATATCAACACCACAGAGAGATGATTCACAATGACAAAAAATATCATCTTTCCTCACAAAAATAACCAACCATCACCCATATGTCTTATGGTACAGGAAGACCCAGGATCTTTAAACCCCTTTGTGTACAAAAGTACTCAGTACATTTAACTTGTGAACCCACAATTATGTTCCAAAAGACATGAAATAGAGTATGACACTGAGTTGCAGACAAACCAACAAAAACAGGACATCACCGAAAAGGGGAAAAAGTAAGATGAAAGCTTCAGTGTAAAAGATGAGAATAAAGAAACAGAAGTAGAAGTGCCCACCAGGGATACGACACCAACAGAACAATAACTACAGTGGAATCAGGATAAAGTCAACACCTCGGGACCGGGAAAAAGTGTTGACTTTAACCAAGGTTGACTTTTTTATCAATTTGCAAGGATGGAAACCCTTGAATGAAAAATATGTGGTAGGATCACAGTACATTATGGCCCTTGTTGATTCCATAGGTATGTTTGTTTTATGTTTTGTTTATTTTCTTTAGTAATTTATATGTATGTTTCGTGCTTAACATTGTTTGTCATTTTCCCCTGACATAGTGAAATTAAGTAAATGTGTGGATTTTTATGTTTATTTGTTTATTTGGGATTTTGTTGTTTCCTTTTCATTTGTTTTAATAAGGGCAACACCATGACTAAACGAGCAACACAATGAGAAATGACACACAAATTCTCTTACTGAGATGCGAAGGCAGACACGGTAGTAGGGTCGGGTGGGAACTTCACGTGGCTGTGACTTGAGCGGCGTTATCCGGCCAGTGAAGCAAAACAAACATGTCAAAATGGACAAAGGCATTGTGTTTGTTGATCATGAAGAGGTGGAACAAGCTTGCTTCATGCACCTCAGTTCAGCTTATTTTGGCCCTCCCCCCCCCTCTCCCACCCATCTGGCTTAGTCGCATCGTTGTGGCACGCAGTGACCAAGAGGTGTTTGGATAGCCAAACCTTCAATGTGCATTACGTTGAGTGGTTGAAAATGAAGAGAGGCGAGCAAAACAGTCTCTTACTTTTAATTTTATTGCCCTTTTGCAAAGATTTTACCACCCCTCTGTCCCAGAGTGTTGACTTCAAGGAGTTTCATGTCCAGGTCATTGACTTCATCGGAAATTAAAATAAAAAGGTAAAGAAGGAAAGACACGGAACTGCTGCCATGTGTTGACTTAAAGCTAGAGTTGACTTGAAGCAAGGTGGCTTTGTCCGGATTCCACTGTATCTGAATTAACTTGAAAATAATAAGTCTATATCTATGGTGGACATTTATAATAACAGACCAAATGACAAGAAAATACACAAGAAATAAGACTCAAATTGTGATTGTTAAAATCAAATTCCCTTGTTGGATTCCGTCAAATAAACAATCAACAAAATTGTATCCTTGGTAACTCAACTTCAACTAGGATTACATTTACATGAAGCATGAAAAATTTTAGAAAGTTATGTACAAGGTGGGACTGAGATCATAAATGAGGCATCTGTATGGACAAGGCATGCATACTCCAACTCTAAAGCAGGCGTGTATACAAAGAAATAGACCTTATGCTTGTAGCTTACCTCATTCCTTTTAAAAGGCATTTTGAAAACAATAATATGATTGAAAAGAAAAAAAACAACAATTATGATAATATACAAATTACAACTGAAATTTTATCTGAGAAAGTAAACTTTTTATAATCATATAACTGAACAATTTAAGAAATAAAAACTCCTCACCACAAACACTAAGAACACTTAGAATTCAAGCTAATTGCAGAGGTAAATGAAAATAGAACACAGTTTCCACAATGCCAATGCCTCCAAATCAAGAGCAAAGCGTTCTGAAAATAATATTGAATGAGTAGGTTGTAATGCTTGACACATTCATCTGAAGAGATCTTGAAATATGTCATAGCAAAGAATAAGAACATCCCTAGAGCATGGGCAGGCAATCACAATTTGTAATTCCATCTTGTGAGTTGTGAATTTTGATGACATCTCCCTCCATCATGACCACATTTCAATTTTCAATCATGACAACATTTCAATTTTCCTGACTTTGCAACCCATCATTTTTCTCTATGACAGCTGCAGAGCTTTGCTGATGCATTGGATCATTCTTGATATTGAGGTTTGAGTTCCGAGAACTATTGTGTACCACTGAAACTGGAATAATTTGGACTCCTGTTTTCAACCCATGGACTGCTTGATTAGATAGTGGGGATGTTTGAAGATAATAGAAAGGCCTTGGGAATGCTGTAGCAACTCCAGGTGATGGGCTAGCTGTTGCACTGGCAGACACAGAGACCGTCTTATCATCCTGCTTACTAACAGCCTTTGGAGGACTGGATATTGTCTGAGATTGGTTTACAACAGGCAAATCATTTGGAGGAGAGTATATCACATTGCTGACTTTCGTCACTTTCTTTCCTTGCTGACTTCCTGTAACAACAGTTCCTGCGATTGAAGTAACTTTTCCTGAGGTCAGAAGCACAGTGGACGGGGTGACATGCCTAACCTGAGAATTGGTACTTCTAACAGACACAGGAATGTTCTTACCTACTCCCTGCTGACCTGGGAGAGTTTTCATTGGAGTAGAGTGGATGATAAATCTGGATGTCATCCCTGCTTGTACAGCTTGCGGTGGTATCAGTAGTTTACCATTTTCAATCGGAATGACCTGAGCAACAGGAAAAGTTGACGGTCGAATAATTTGCCCTTGAGTAGTTTTTGCTACTGCTGCGCTTGTTGTAGTGTGAGTTTTGGTAGTCAAGACTATACAACTGGTTCCTATGGGCTTTTTCAAGAGTGAACTCTGAGCAGGACTAAAGCTAGCAGTCGGAGTTGATATCCCAGTGGAGGTAGAGGCTGTTTTAGAGGAGGATGTGATAGTGAGAGAGGTATTCTCAGCTCTTGCTATTTTCATGCTGCTTACAGGTGACATGTGCTGGGCATCACTGGCAGGTAGGGTGACAATACGAACTGCCACTGGAGTTTGACAGTTATTACCTTCAATAAAGCTTGATGACAGAGATGGCGTAGAATCATGCTTCTCTTGTGAAACATTCTTTTCTTTTCCAGAACTGGGCAAACGTAAATGTTGCACATCAGTCTTCTCAAATTGATCCTTAACAATGTCATCCAATTTTGTTCTTTTCGGTAAAACTTCACAAGCTTTAACTGTGTCAATTTTCCTTTTTTTAACATCATCCTCATACATATTCTTTACAGACAATTTGGAAGGATCAGACTCGGAAGTTATATCTGATTTGAAAATCTTTTCTGATGAAACAATACTGCAGTTTTTATTTTCTTTAAATCTATTGTATTTGTCATTCATTTTTTTCTGAGAATATTTTGGGGGTTGGGATTCAGCATTCAACTTTGCCACATTGGATTCAGTATCTTTCGCCTTTGGACTGACTTGTTTATCACACACAACAGGAGCAGTTATTTTATCAGAGTTCACTTGAGGAGGCTTTATTTGCAGAGGACTCACATAAATGTCTTTTGATTCAGAAAGAGAGTTTGGATCAACAACTTTGACATGTGTTGACTCAAAGGGACCTTCATCCTTAGGCTTGTCAATGCTGGTTTTTCTGATACATGAAACATAACTTGGATCTGTTTTTTTCTTTTTCTTGTAGCTTGATTCCATGTCACTGGGGTCAAATTTCTTGGGGCGTCCTCTTTTTCTTGCCGGAGGCTTCATAACATCTCTACTAGGATCATCTTTAATTTTTCTTTTATCATGTGAAAGAGCACTTTCTTCTTCTTTCGCATGAGGTTGTTTAAATTCATTTGCTTTACATTGTTGATGTTGCTGAGCTGCTGTATGTTCCTTTGAAGACAAAGAACATTTTCCTTTTCTATGATCAAACAATTTTTTATTGACAGCTTCCTCTCTTTTCAGATTTATGCTGTCTTTCAAGGAGAGAACTTCAGTATGTTCTGAGACAGGTTTAATTGATTCTTTGCGTATTCTTGGTCTTCCTCTCTTTCTGTTGGATTTGATAGAAGTTATTTTTACACAAGAATCTCGGTTTTTGAAGGGTCTTCCTCTTTTCTTCTTGGGTGGAATGGTCTCTTGTGAATCATTAGAACCACCTCCCGAGCCAGTTTTATCTCCATAAATTCCAGATATTTCTGCAAACTTTTTTGGCATTTGAAGGTTCAAACCCTCTTGACTTGATTCATTGAACTTGTTTGTGTCAATACTTTGACCTTGAATGCTTTCTGACGTTTGGCTTGGATCATGCCTTAAAGCACTTTCATTATCTTGTTTATGAACATGATGTTTCAATGTGGTCCATTTGAAACCTTTCTTTTTCATTCTTTTACCAGTTCCAAAAGGACGACCTCTTTTCTTGTCCACTCTCGTTAAAGTGCCATCTTCTTCTACTCTCACATTGCCTTGAATGATGTCGCTACTATCTTTATTGAGAGATTTGCTCCAAACAAGGTGTTCAATAATCCTTTCAAGCTCTGCTTCATGAGATAAATCCTCTTCAGTTAACTGGTTCTCTTCTTCCCTTATTTTCCTAATGGAACAAACTCTTTTGTAATGCAAATCTACCCCTTTGATAAAAGTGAATCTTTTATTACAATACCTGCAAGTATGCTGTTTTCTCATCATCATTTCATCCACCGTTCCACTCAAAAGAGGTTTCTGGTTCTTTAATTTGTCTTTTCCACTGCATTTCTTAACATGTCTTTCTAACATCGACATCGATTTGAACTTCAGGTTACAACCAAGACACTGGTGTTGATCCAAAACCTGGTAAGCTTCCCTTCTTCTGATGTGGTTGGAAGGATTGTACAACAAACCATGTTGATTCCTTTTCCTCCTTGGAAGGCCTGAAAAGCTTACATAGCTCTTAGAATGTGTTGTCATTGGTGCACCAGTACTTCTCAGGGGAAAAGGTCTAGTTTCAACTCTAGTAGTCAGACACTCATCTACTAAAGTACTCACTACAGGATATTTTTCAATCATTTGGTACTCTTTGTATTTACTTGTCAAAAGTCGTTGACGTGGGGGTTGTTTACAAGCATCATTTGGAATTTCATTTTCATGAACCTTTTTATCAAATGAAGTATTCAAATCCACAGATTGACTTCTTTCCACATCAGCATGTGGATTTTTAGAAACTGTATTGTTTGGGTCACATAAAATAATATGAGCATGCAGTTTGTTCAAGTTTTTGAAAGGAAACTTACATCTTGTACAAACGTAGACTTCTAATGCTGGGAGATTTTCAGGTATGAGTTGAGTCTGAGCAAGTATTCCATAAGGCATAGGGTAATAATAGTACATGTCTTCAACATAGTTGTCTCTCTCCATTTCTAACAAGCTAGGCTCTATATGGGGATGCTTTTTAAGTTGATGGCGAAGACAAAGCTCAACACAACTAAAATGACGATGACAAATAGAGCAGACAACAGTAATAGTGCCTTTTTTGCCAAACCAGATGTGATTATATCTCTCCCAAATTTCTGGAGGTTTAATGCAACGCTCTTTTTTATCTAAGGCATGGTAAGAACGTTCAAACTCCCTTCTACTCATCAGTCCCATACTTGAAGCAAAATCTTCTTTGTTCTTTTGTCTAGGATGTATTATAATTTTCTGTTTCTCATTTGACTTTTGGATTTCTTTTTTATCTTTCATAATGGTTTGTTGCCTGACAGATTCAACAACAGGACAACAAAATTCATTGGTTGTGGATTTATCCTCTTTGTTATAATGGGATCCTTGCCAAATTGAATATCTGCGTGGCTCATGTTTTGTCACATCCGGAAAATTGGATAAAGCACTACATCTCTGATCTAGTTTGAGGAACAAATGACTGAGACTACTGAGAGAAGAAATTGAGGAATGCCTCTCTCTTTTGTGTTTATTCTGAGGTAGTTTAACACTTGATTTCCCTTGCATTTCATTTGCAACTAAATCAAGACCATCTAGAACTGATTTGGGTTTGAAATTTGAGTACAAATGCTTGACATTCACCTCAAGGTTGAGCGATTTTACAGAAAATTTTCTCAATTCACTCACAAAATCTTGCAGTCCAATCTTTAATTCACAGAATTTTTTCATGTTTGCTTCTGAGATTGTTTCCCTTTCATGTGACGGTTGAGGATTTGAGTCATCAGGTGTATGGCAACACTGATTTGTTGGCAATAAATTCTGATTTAGAGGAGGAGAGGGTGATCCTTTAGTCTGACATAATTCATCTCCAATTAAAACTCTCGAGTCTTCTTGATGTTCTGTATTATCCTTTAAATGACCATGGCAAACTTTTTCTATTTTCTCTACTTGAAGATTCATGACTAAATCATTTATAACAGCTTTGCAAATATTGGCTGAACTTTCATTAACATCATCAGTCTCTACACCCTGTGCACTAATGGGGTTGGATTGGTTTGAAATCTCAAAGAGATTTGCACAAAGACTGCTCACATCATCTAAGCTCTCAGTTTTCTCTTCTTTGACAAGATAACTGCCCTCAACACTGTTTGCCAAGTTTTCAGTAATGTTTCTCATTGTGCTTCCATCCTCAGTGTTAATATAAAATACTGTTCGATCTCTAACATATGAAAAACTGGGGTGAAAATTGTAATGCGTCCACTCCAACTTGACAGTTGACAAAATGGGTTTCTGAGAATCATGCATATCAAAGTCCTCCGTTTTGTAGCTTTTCAGCATTTTAGCACCCCCATCAATGTATTTGGACAAATTTTCTGCTCCTCTGCTGTTAACATTGGCAAAAAAGGTTTTAGGGGAAGGTGGAGGAGAAAACTGGAGCGGGTCTCCCTCCAGGTGATTAGGGCGCTCATTATCTTTTGCCATTTCAAACAAAAACTCTTGCACAGACTGAGGAGTACCATGCCTTTTAGTACAATGTTTTAATAGGTACAGGTATGACAGAAAAGATGCATCACACAGTTTACAGTTGAACTGACGTTGGTGGAAATTCAAATGCTGCTCTGTTTCATCTGAGGTAGAGGAACTTTCTTTTGGAAACATGAAAGTTCCTTTGTACCAGGATTTTTCATATGCAAAACATTGTCCTGAGAAAGACTTTTTTTTGAGGATTGGTTCTTTTGTTGGGACAGTCACTGGTCTTTGAACACTTTGAGAGGGCTCTTGAAGAAAAACACTTGACTTTCCCTGAAATGTAAGTAACTTTAGTTCTTTAGGGATATTCTTAGACCCTTTTGGTCTCCCACGCTTTGCCTGAAAGCCGACTCCAGGATGATCAATGCTGTACTCTCTATCATTACCAGTCAAATTATATCTATGTAATCTTTCCCGCCGAGCCTTTTCCCGTAGATATTCTTTTAAATCCAGCCCAGGGTGTACAGATCGTAAATGCTTCACTAGAGTTCCTGCATTGGGAAAGAAAGTATCTTTGCAACCATATTTACAGGGAAAACTCTTGCCTAGATGGAATCTCTCATGCATTTTCAGGTAAGTCTCTGAAGTGAAACCTTTGCCACATGTCAAGCAGCGATGTTTTCGATCTGGAAAAGACAATTTGTAAAGAGAACACATTTTAAAAAGGATAAAGAAAAAGTTAGTAAAATTAAACTGGTTGTATGGCAAAAGTTTTGCTCTGATCCCATTAGGGGATCCAAAAAAGCCAATGGCCAAAAAAATTTTTTTTTTTTTTTTAATGAGAATGTGGTCAAATTACACTGTTCGCCCTGAATAAATCTGGCTGTATCATTTTTTTTTTTTTTAATTTTTGCGAAACAAAATTCACCTGGGAAATAGAAACTAAGATCAGGCAAGCTCTTTGCAGACAAAATCAGTCTTGAATAGCATATGAAAGGAACCTTTGGTGTTCAGATCTCAAAGAGATTAATCATATTAAGGACCTGGAATGCCATCAGCTCTCAATAAAAAATTTAACTTAAGCTTTCAGGTTTTTTTTGTTTTTGCTTTTTTTTAAAAAATCAAATGTCAACTTCTGCAACTTCAAATGTCTAAATAGTGATTTTAAATATCACATCATTGTTTACTTTATAGGATCAAATTTTGCCAAATCAAATGTTCATATAGAAAACCTTAAAGTCCATAGTTTGCAAAAGCAAATGTCAAAATGAAACATGTCCAAAAAACACAAAAAGAATAAACTATAACAAAAAAATAGAGTAAATATCAAAGGGAAGGAATTGAGAGACAGATACAAGGAGGAATAAAGGATCTGAATAACAATAGCCTTAAAAAATAGTAGAGCAATAAAATGAAGCAGACCCTTTTCAATTGAAGTCAATCAATTATTATTTTCTAAAATCACTAGAAAAAAAAAAACAAAAACAAAAACCAAGACAAAAAGCCTCACCTTTGTTCTCATCCCTCTCATGATGGATCATCCTGTGCTTTGCAAGGTTGGCCTTATTCCTGAACCGTACACTACATTTACTGCAGGCATACTGCTTGAGACCACCCTTGAAGCGATGCGGGTCATTCCTTATGTGATGTTTCAAATCTTCCATAGATTTATAGACCAAGACACACATATGACAACGATACAGATCTGCTGGATGGTCTGCCTCATCCACTGTGGTAAATTCTGCCTTGACATCAGGCATCAGAGCAGATGGAGGAGACAAATCCATTTTCTGGGTTGTAGACTCTTTCACTGCTGATTTCCAAGAAGAAATCAAAGTTTTGGCAATGGAAGTGTTAGTGTTTGAAATAAATGCAGATGACTGGCAAGAATTTGGTGAAGACTGAGACAAACTGGTAACCCCAGGTTGGGTAGAATTTGATGGTCCCTTGAGATGATTTTCCTCAATATTCGATTGTGTGGATTTCAGTTCTGATGCTACTTGCTGTGAAAGAACAACCAATGGCATAGCAGTGTCTGCCTGTGGCAGGAATGATGAATTGATGGAGACAGGATCAGATGGCTTTGAACACATTTGACTGTTGGGAGACAATATTGGCAAAAGGAGCAAAAACTGCTTTTGTGCTAGGGGACTCTTCGCCACTGCAGTTTCTACACAACTTACTTCAAGTTTCTGAGAAGTTGACAACTTTTCTGAACTGGTTTTATTTACTTTTTCTGAAACTTTCTGATCTGTTCCAGTATTAGTTTCAGATGCTACTTCTTCATTGTGAATAATAGTATTGTTAATGACTACTGTGGGGTCTTCCTTGTCATCTACACAACTTACTTCAAGTTTCTGAGAAGTTGACAACTTTTCTGAACTGGTTTTATTTACTTTTTCTGAAACTTTCTGATCTGTTCCAGTATTAGTTTCAGATGCTACTTCTTCATTGTGAATAATAGTATTGTTAATGACTACTGTGGGGTCTTCCTTGTCATTTTCTACCAGAATTGAATCCGGCTCCTGACTATAATTTTCATTTTGAAAGGGACTCTGATCCATGTTTTTCTCAGAAATGGAATTACCCTCTTTAGTTTTTTCATTAGAGAGAACTAGCTCTCCTTCACAGAGTTTCAGATCATTGTCTGAATCTAAAATGGCTTTCTCATTCTTGAAAACAGGGGATGCATCTTTGAGCAGTTCATTTTCATTGCTTGATGTTCCATTAAAAAGACTTGGCACATCTGGTAATTTCTCGACCTTGCCGATGTTCATACAGAGCGTTTCACTGGGGCATAATTCTTTGTTTTCATTATTTTTATAACTTTCCTCTCCCTGAATTTCATTTTTACACTGGCTTGAATCTCTTTCGTTTGATTGTGTAGTAAAGTTATTTACCCTGTCCTCCTTACCAGCAGACAAATCTTCTGTCATCTTTTCAATGTCATCTCTCTCTCCTTGAGTATACTGATTTATAAGTTTTACATCTGTAGAAGTAGATTGATATGCTTTATCCAAAGATTCATCTGTTAATACTGTCAACTTAGTATTCTTGTCCCCATTTGAAGAATCAGTTATTCTTTCCTTGTGTGTAGACAAACTGGCATTACATTCAGTGTCCTTAGACTGGTCCTCACAACTGTTTATATTTTTATAACTAGGCAGGCCCTTGGAAGTATTACAGGCATTAATCTGAGAATGAGCTAATTCTTTCAAAGATGGTATACCTTTCTCCATATTATCAAAATCTGAATCCAATAAACTCTCATTACAAAATAAACTTTTGGCCATATCTTTCTGGACATTTTCATTATTTTCTAAACTGGAGCAAGTTCTCAAACTTTGTGAACATGAACTGGAGATATTGGATATCTTAATATCACTCATTGTAGACTTGAGGTCTTTTTCACTTTCATCGTTCATAGACAACACACCGCCATGAAATGTTTCCAAGTGGCACTGTTCAATGTCTTTGTTTGACAAGTAACGGTGATTGATATGAATACCCAAATAATGCCGTTTTAAGCTCAATCCATGATTGTATGAACTATCACAAATGTCACATTTGTATATGACTTTGTTCCTATCAGTAACTTTTTGATGCTCAGGGAGTAATGAGAAATGCACAAAAACTTCCTGGTTTCTCTTCTCCAAAGATGAAGAGGTATTTTGTTTTTGCTCCATGAGTTCCTTTTTATCTATACACTGACACAAGTCATCACAATCCTGTCTTACAGATTTGGAAGAAATGACGTATATTTCATCATGATCTTCAATTTCCACCATTCCATTGTCCTTTGTCCTAATGATAATTGGCTTCAACAAGTTTGGATCATTGGGATTAAATCCGAAATTTGAATCCAGATCATCTTTTGAGCCTGCTTTCAGTTTTTCCATGTAAGCTTTGACAGAATTTCTGCGGGTAAATTGCTTAGTTTTTCTTTCAGCATCTTTTAGTTTACTTCTAAAATGTTTATCTGAAAAATCCCTTTGCCCCTCAGATGGTTTCCAACACTTCTTAGGAGCAACATTTCCATTAGTAACAGATGCTGCAGGTGGACATGGTTCAGAAATTGTTAATGTTTCAGAAGTATGTGACGCAGATATTTGACTCATAAACTTTCTTTTAGTTTCAGCAAATGACAGAGGGACTGAAGTAACTCCATTATTTTTGAAGTTTGAGACATTTTTGATGTGATGTTGAGATGGTCCATGAATTTTGGTTGGCTGAGGAACTGAATCAGGTTTCCTTGGAAGTCTGAACATACTGTTTAAGCTTCTCTGCATCAATGCTGCATCCTCTTGGAAACAGAGCATATCTTCACCCAATAACTTCTTCTTTCGAGCTCTTTTAGTGTCAATGATCTCTGGAACAAATTTCTTTTCATCACTCCAAGGCACCAATTCTGTGAAAGAGATAACAAAAGATTCTTTTTTTTTTTTTCATTCTTAGCTATTGAAGACTATCACCAGCAAAGTTGATCAATATATACTGATTACATATTTTCACTTCCTCAATGAAATTTCATGATCAAAATTCTAACAATAAGTTAACGGGTAGTATTCTTTTAACTTAACTCTGGATTTTCTAGAGATGGAGATATAGAAATGAAATGTAGCTTGATTATGTTTGTTTATTGGAGGTTTTAGGGCCCCACGACACACGAGGGTCATAGAGGAGCCCAGAGGAAAGTAAGATGATAGAATTAGTTGAGGGAACAGATCAAAGCACAAACAGCAGAGAGATGATTTACACTAAAAAATAATAGCTTGATTAAATACACGTTTTGCAATGGCATCAGATTTTAAAATTGACTATTGATTATTAAACTACAATGCGCAAGAACAGTGTTTTTCTCTGCTTCGTTTGATTTGTTTAAATCAGTTTTTCACTCTCCTTTGCAAACAACAAAAAGACTTGAGTTGTTTCCTTGGGATACCAACGACATATATGAATAATACATTAGGAGTATTCTGCCCTGTGGTAAATTGGCTCATTAGTCTTCATCAATGAGCAGATACCACCAAGGCAACAGCAACTAATGTTTGGCTGTATTTTTCATTATGCCACACAAGATTAGGCACAGTGAACTAATCCTCTGCCTGTCTTCATTTCTTGTGATCCAAAGTTCTTCCCAGCTCAAGGAGCTGGGTCCTGACACTGCTTAGGCAGTATGAAGGGATATGGGAAACAAAAAAAAATAAAAAGAGTATTACTTGATCTTTGGGCAAACAATAGTTGCTGTTGCCTTTGGTGGTATCTGCTCATTGAGAAAGACCAATGAGCCGGTTCACCACAGGGCGTATCTTTATACCAAAACCATGTTATAATTAATGTAGTTTATTTAACTAAACTTGGCCTAACTGTTGCTCAACCTCTTAATTAAACATTTGCAAAGTTTCAATGCAGTGCCGTCATAGGCAAGTGAGTCATGGCTATTTCAACTAGACAATCCAAAAATACCCATATCATAGACTTCAGAATTGCTTCATGTTTATATGACTAACGTTGTAATACACACCTAGTCAATTCAGATAACTTGTATTGATCATTGTGGCACCAAAATGTTTGTTTATTTGTTTATTGGAGGTTTTAGGGCCCCATGACACATGGCGATCGACACAATAGTAAAAAATACTAGTATTGAACTTTAGATCAACACAACTCTAGATAAAATCCCGACAAAACTTTATCATCTTCTGGCTTGTTTTGTTTTGTTTTGTTTAATTTTGCATCAGTGTGAGAAACAGTGCATATGGTAAGCATAATAAGTGCCATAAAACTGAATGAGCAGTTCTTTGGATTTAATTATTTTGTCTTCAAAGTTAAAGATAACTCCTACAGTTTTGTTTTGTTATCCTTATCCCTTCATACCACCTTAGCAGTGTCGGGAAGCAGCTCCAAAGCTGGGAAAACCTCTGGATCACAAGAAATGAAGACAGGCCTTATCTTGCATGGCATAATCAGCAATACATATGAGGTATTACTCGATCTTAAGCCAAACAATAATTGCTGTTGCCTTGGTGGTATCTGCTCATTAAGAAAGACCAATGAGCCAATTTACCACAGGGCGGAGATAACTTCTACTACTAAGCATTTTCAGTCTATGATCACAATTGAAAAGAAGCATCAGCTATTTATTCATGAGTCACAAATAAAACCCCTTATTTAGTTGTTGAAAAGTTTTAATCATAAAAAGTTATTGAATGAAAGTCAGGTGATTATAACAGACTTAGTCTGTGTTTGGGAATTCAAGGCAGAGCAAGAAAAACAAAGAAGCACATTTAGATCTAAGAGGATTAAAGAAATAGAGAGGCAACGGTTAACCTGCATGCCAATTTTTAGCAGACTTCAAGCTTCCAGATTTACTACCGGGGTTTAAATTTGTCTTCTCCTCTTAAGTCGTACAGCTTTTCAAACCTAAATCAAAAGATGCATTTGATCAATCCAAAGGCTTTTTTTCCCAGTAAATCAATTATCACACAATCAACTTCCCTTCATTTAATCCCATTGAAGAAATTTTTATCCAGGATAACAGAGGTAACAACCTCAGAGCATTACCACAGTGAGACAGGTACAATGGCCCCAGCAGAAATTGAATCCACATCCTTCAGTAAGGGAGTCTATATGCCTTACTAACAAAGCTACCATATCAAGAAGGGACTAGATAATTTTTAAAAGAATAAAAGCACAAATAACAAGCACAATCACTCTTACTGCTTCATGAGACATTTACTCTTTCCATGCCAACTGATACACACTGCACCATCGTGATATCAGTTGCACCAACTGACACACACTGTGCCATACAGGTTTATTCCTTTTTATTAAAGCTCACATTTTTTTAGAGTAGCTAAATAAAAGTGTCTTTTGTGTCTTCACAAAGAAGAATGTCTTGGCTTTGTTTTGAAAGCATCTTATGCCCGATAGAGAAATATTAGTGATTTTAATTTTTTTAAAAGGTGGCATTCATTTGGTTTCCAGTCCGTTGCTATTACAAGCTATAAAATGGCTGCCGACAATTGAGTTGCGCCTAGTTTGCAATGCACAAATAGATATTATTTTTCAAATTTAGCCTTGTGATTGGGTTTCTAGTCAAATTAATGATAATGCTTAGTTTAAAGAAATTTTAGACAGTTCTGGCGATGAAAGCTGTGCAGATTCAGCTTTTGCATCATCTACTCCCATTTCTTCATTTTTATAAAGTTCCATCACCTATCCCACCACACATAATTGATCATATTTTTTGTTCCAATTTGTTATTTCTTCTTTGAATTTGGTATGTGTGTTCATAAATAAATTTTGAATGGATTTTACAAGGCCGAGAGTATGTTGCTGTATGGATATTGAAAATCTCATGGTGAGTCTGATATGTGTAGTGATGAAAATTAGAGCACTTTTTTTCTCACATACCATTTACACCTTAAAAATACTTAATTTTTTCCCCAAACTCTAATTCCAACAATGTTGGTAAGATAGTCAATTTCTTTCTCTTTCAAATGGTATATAATATGAAACACTTTTTCTCATAACTATCAATGAAACTTACATTTTTCATTGGGCACCGTTGGGGTCTTACCACACTTGAAAAATCCCACAGTGCAACTGGGAAAAACCCTTGGCATGGCAAGAGTAAAGCATCTGAAGTTGAAAAGGCCATTTGAATTGAATGATAACACAGCAATTAAGACAACAATCTACAAACAAAAATCAAAATCTGAACACTTACCAATTGTATAACCAACTTTCCTCCTTTCGCCACGTGACATTCTTCTCTTAGTCCTCTTCAAAAGCTGTGGGTCAAACCATGTTAAGAGTTCTTCTCCAGGTTTAATGTCCTAAGGTGAAACAAAGCAAAAAATAATAATTGACTGTGAATGCTGTTTATTGAATGCACTTAAAGTATGCTCTCCCTTCCTATATCATTTCTTTTCAGTCCCCTCTACTATTGTTATGGACTCCTTGTAAAACTCTTTGATACAAAAAAAAAAAGTAAATCAAAATTGTTGTAAACATTTCTAGAAAATGTCATCAGTAACAATCAGAAAGATGACATTCACTTACTTGCTTTCTTGATGACTACTTCAAAAAGGATTGACACACAATGATAAAGATTAATAGCACAAGGCAGTGAAAAGGAAGGGGGGGGGGGAGAGGAAAGAGAGGGAAATAGAGCCAAAGTCATACAGACAGAGATGGAGATGAGCAAGAGGATACAGACATAGCGCAAACAAATTTGAAAACTCCTTTCCCTCATTAAACAAAAAAATATTAGAAAACTACATGAAGTATTCATATTTCTTTTGAGTGTGCGATAAATTTTCTTTACCTTCATAGCAATGTAGAATATGCTAAAGCCCTCCTGAGTGGAAATAATGTTTTGCTCCTCATAAAAACGAGCACAATTAACATTTCGCATCCAGTTGCTTGTTTTTGGATCCAGTGCACTTATTGTGAATTTAAGCACATTTCGCCTTTTTTCAAATACCTGGAGATAGTGATGAGACATCAATATAATTTCTACCTGGAAATACATTTAACAAGTAAACAAGGTTATTGATAAACCTCTAGAAGTTGACAAAATCAATCTTTTTTTTTTAGAAAATATAAGCAAACATGGGTTTGAGCCACAAGAAGTAATTCAACTTTCAAAAAAGTGTCATCAGCTTTAGGAGATTATAATTTTATATTCCCTCTATTGATTCAATTGGAATTTACCATATTTATCAAATTCAGTACACAGTGTTAATGAAAACTTCTACAAATTGACAAAATCAAGTCATTTTAGGAAATATAAGCAAACATGAGCTGGAGCCATTTGGAACAACCATGTGAAATTAACAGAAAAGGATTGATAAATACACATTTGGACTAATACACAAGCACTTAGCCCTTATCAAAGACTAGGTAGCTTGAGTAAATATCATATCTGCATAACATTGTGTTTTTAAGCAACCCGGAATAAAGAATTGAACTACTAAAATATTAGTAAAGATGTTAACATTTGGAATTTGCAACACCCCAGAAAACTATTCAAGTTCAAATAATAAACACAGTGAAGAGGGTTTTTTTTTTAAACTTACTTCCCATGCATATCTATAATCAATTTCAGCTTTCTGGCCTGGATTGATGATTTCACCTTTATAGGGACCAAAACGAGTATCCTTTTTTATATAAGTTTTGCAAAATGCACCTGAAATAGAACAAAAACCAATCACTGTTAAAAAATGAAAAAAGACATTTCAAAGTCTGCAGAAGAAAATTGATGGTTGACATAATCTTTAAAGGCAGTTTCAGACCATTCAAAGCCAAAAGATATTAAGAAACATTGATCGTAAAGGAAAAATTCCAATCAACCTGAAAATGATGCAATAACAAAATCGAAGTCAGCAACAAAGAAATCACCCTCAATAATGAGAAAAGGGAAAGGGAGAAAGGGGAAAGGAAGAGTGACAAAAACGGAAAATATTTTAAAACTTTCCTGCACCAACTGAATATGCTTGTAAAGAAGTTGCTGCCTATGAAACACATTTAGAATACTTGTTCTAGAGCGGTTTTTTCTCTCCAGGAGCAACATCTGTCTTTTCATAGTCTCTGTCTTCTGACAGGAAGATCTTCTATCCGATTTTTGTTTTACTCATAATAACAATGAATGTCATTTATTATGCATTTCCAACCATTCTATCAACTTAGCACTTATCTTTTTGTCACACATGGGTATAAAACAAATGACTGTAGGCGCCCTATATCAATGCAAATTAATTATAATATCGTCTCCATCCAGGAAAAATCTACTATGTTGGGTATTTTAAAATTTTTATTCGCTTTACTGCAATTATTTCCCTTTTCGGATCGAACTAACTTCCTGCTGTAGGAATAAGTGTTTTCTTTTTGCTCTATTTGACATTTACAATATGTAGTTTGGTATATCAGACAAAGTAAAAATATTTTTTTGCTCCTCCTGAAAACTAGTCATTCTAACATTCTACAGTTTTCCTGGACAGTGACAATATGTGCTCTTTACTTGGCTTTTATCATTTGACTCTTTTTAATGGTTGGATGCAAGAAGAAAGGAAGGAAGTGAGTGTAGCTCTATGTAAAAAATATGGTCAGTGTACAAAGATAAAAAACAACTGTTGATAATTGCCTTGTTACTTAAAAAAAGAACACACTCGCACCTTACATTTTAAAAAATATGTTTCTTAGAACTATAACAGGAGAAATCAAACCTGGTTTTCCAATTGATACTTGTGACTCTTTGATTTCAACAGATGCTGGTAATTCAACATCATTGAACTGAATGTGCAAATCTTTTTCAGGTGACTCAGACATGGTTCTCTTCATAAAATCAGAATCAGTTCAGTCGTGACATCAAAACAAGCCAAATTCCTGAAACATTTGAATGTTCAATGAGATGCTATTTTTCGGAAAATTGGCTTTAATAAGAATATTATGCTGGATCAAGTTAATTTGGAAATTTTCTTGAAAAAAATTGTTTCAAAGCAAATAGTATAATAACCTATGGAACAAAAAAAAAAAATTTACAGTAGGATAGCAGACAAAAACTACAAGACATTCTCACAGTAGAGCACAAGCTTAAGCACAAGCAGTGACAAGCTTAGAGCATACTTAAGGCCTAATACTTTCATTGTTGTCAATATGTGAGGTTCCTCTTGCTAATATGGCATCTCGTGTAAAGCCTTCAGACGTCCAATAAGAAATTAACTTGGCTGTTGTAGTTCATTTGTCCTATTTTCTTAAATCCTGTACTTTGCAATTGAATACAAGTTTCTTGTTTCAAACTTTGATCTTAATTAATCTATTCATTGCCTTTCGAAAATTTGACCAAAAATCCCTCTTCATAATGGAACATTTAAAAAATTTCATTGTCAAGGTGAACTTGTGTTATAGCAAAAGAATTTTTCTTAACTAGTGCTTCGCTAATTTTTTCATGACCAATGAATTTATAATATAAAGATAAAATTACTGCAAATGAACATGACAGGATCTTAAAATATACAAATGAAATAACTGCAATTGAACATGAAAGAAATTATGAACAATGAATTTAATTTTGGGGGAGGTATTTGCTTCAACCTCCTATTTTTAAAAGAAAAGAGGAGGGTTTCCTTTGAAATGAGAATTTTTATGTGATCTTCAATTATTTCATCTTTGGAGGTTAGATCAAATCAAGACAAAACAGGAATGTGGTAAAATTTGCCTTTGATTAATAATCCATGAAGTGTTCAACTATAATTCATTTTGATCCTGTTTTCAGTCTTTACTTTCAAGAGAATCATACTCTTCATAAATGGTCATATAAAGAAAATGACACATAAATTACACACCACCTGTCTTAAGTCTGGAGGACAAATATCGAATCAAAAGTTGAACAACAGGATTAGAGGGTCTATTCTCTCTTCATTTATTATTTTAACGGAACGTCACATTTATAATCAAGATGAAAAGCACAAAAATTAAAATTACTTTGGTCTTGTTTTCAACGACGAACACAATGTCCCAGTAAAACTATGCGCATACGCCATGCGCACATAAATTGAACAGTTGAGAGTTGATCATATAAGACCCTAGAATTTTATTGTTCAGAGCTTTAAAATCGGTTTGATAGTTATGTGAAGCTATATCTAAGCGCCGAAATATTTATCATCTTAACTAATTTGACATTCCATTACTTCTATAAAAGAATTTTATTAAATAGAAATCAGTTTAGAACGGGTACGGGATCTAAGTTTTCTATCATCAAATTCACCTCTGCTTCCGAACCATGTTGTAAAATTATTGTTGTAAAAAGTCCGAAACTTTAAGAATAATGGGATTCCTCAAACAAAATGCACAAAAATTAAAATTTGCAAACCTTCACTGACACTCTGATTTTTTTGCAAAGTCAAAATCATGACATTTAATGGTTTTCCATGTAACTTTGACACATTACATCTCCACTTGCTCTGTCCTATCTTCTTTCGTTGGCTTAACAATGCCCTCTTGTATTTGACATGCCCTAAAAGGTTACTCAGGATACTTATGTAGATCAAAACAATATTCAGGATCTTTGAAAATCCCCATGAATGTGTAAATACAATAAAATTTGAATGTAACGTGTAATTTTGCTCCCCTTTATTTGAAGTTCCGTCTCCTAGCTTGTTTCGTTGCATGAGGTATAATGCTTTGACCCCTAGAAGACCCCGGCTATGTGGACTCGTCGGCACGGACATTTTGCCTCACAAACATTTCTAGTGGTAGCTGAAAGGGATTAGATTTCGACCCTCCTAGAATAAATGTTTGTCAGCTCTCTGACAAAACAAAACAATGAATTTTAATGCTGAATGCTTTAACATTCGTAATGATTACAAGGTTTTTGCCTTTGCCCAAGCGCCCCTGAAACTATGCTACTTTTTAGTTTATCTTCTATTTTATTTTTGTCAGAGTCGGTCAGATTGGATTCGTCAATTCGGCACAAGCAATGATTGATTGAGATTCAGCTCTGAAATAAAATTCTGTCGAGGATCCCTATTAAAGACTGAGAGATATTGTATTGCGCTGGTTAAAATTAATATTGGTTTGTCGTTAACAAATAAAGGAGAAACAACATAAACTGACATTTCTGTGTGTAACGCTTTTCATTTATCATTACGTAACGTTGAGGTAACAATCATAGACGAAAAATTGATAGGTTTGGTAGATACTCCCTGTCTCACGATCGATCCAATGAGATTTAAATTCGGTTGAAGAGAATCGAATTGGTGCATATTAGGAGTCAACCTAAGTTTTTAAATAAAATATTTGTGAGATAATCAAACTGCAAGACTGCTGTTCATTTCGACCTTGAGCCAGTGGGATTAACCCTCCACCCCACCCCACCCCAAACCCCACCCCCAGTTGGGGAATTTATGAGACCTGTTTGTTTCTTTTTGTTTTGTTTTGTTTTTGTTTTTTGTTTTTGATAAGCTGGATGCCTTGAGAGAAGGATTTCACTTTTTTGCCAATATTTACGTGTTGTCATCACTGAGTTATGGCCCCTTGAAGATCATTGGGTGCTTTTTCACAAAAACAAAAAGATATTTGGGCTTAAAAATGCCCAACATTTGACAATCATATAATAACACCCTCGTTAGTGAAAAATAAAATTCATGTATGAAAATGAAAGAAACTGACAAAAAAAATTGATAAATGTGAAAAATAACCTTTTAATTTTTCACTAATTGTATCACCCCTATAAAATTAGACCATTCTCTTTTGTGGGTCAACCTCCCTCCCGTGGGCAGTTGTTTCCACTTTAATTTAATATAAATGCGCTAAACTATTCGCACATTGAGGAATTATGGCCCCTTGAAGGTCGTTGGCTGCTTTTTCACACAGATGAAGATTATTTGGGCATAAAAAGTCCAACGTTTTCCAGACAATCGTATATCAATAACTCCGTTTGTCAAAAGCTAAAATAAATGGTTACAAATTAAAAGAAATTGAACAAAACTCATTGAAATATATAGTGAAAAACAAACTTTCAAAGGGGATTTCTCAGTAAGATCGTGGGCCAGTGAGGTAAACACTGTCCCCCCTCCCCCTCTCGTGGGGAATTTATGAGACCATTTTTTTTATTATTTTTTTTTCTTCGTCTTGTTTAAGACAATATAAGTCGACCTTAACTTCATTTTCATTTTTTCACCAGAGTTCTCCCCAATTGGTGGCCATATTGTTTTCATGCTAACACATATGCTTGTTATTCCTGTGTAAACCAATGGATTGTCTATTCACTTGCTTACAAAAACAAATACAGTTAATTCGACTTATTGTTACTCAAGACCGTAATTTTGATTATATTCATCACTCTTAATTGTCTGCCAAATATTGATGGTTGTCATAACTGAGTTATTTCCCTTGTAAGTGAAAAAGTCAAAACAACTTTATCAAATCACGAATTTACTACTCTAGATTACTTTATTTAAAAATGGAATTATGATGTCATTGTTGTCTTTGAAGAAAATGGAAATTCAAACAAAACAAAAAACAAAAAAAAAGGAAACAAAAATAAAATTACTTTTGTTTTACAACGTCAAACTAATCTACTAAGGCGCATCGGGAACTATGTCCTGAGGCCAGACATCAACTGTAAGAAGTATTTTTTCGTTGTGAATTGTCCAAGTCATTGTTGGTGTCTTTCTATGACTCTGAAAACCATTCGATATCATTACTAACCACACTTTCCTCATCTCTGTCTTATATTACGGTGTCCTCCTCTGAAAGAATACCAATAATTTAATTGGGAATGTATATAATCACTAGTTTGACACATTCTGAATGCTTCCAACCATTGTCTTCGAGAATTGGAAGTTGATAGGCGTTTGATGGTTATTTCCATATCACTGATAAAAATTTTGCCCTTTTTTATGATAAAGCAAGGGTATTTTGCAAGGATTCAAGTGGAAAAGATACATCATATGGAGAAGAGATAAAAAGCGTTTGTATCTTTCCGGTGAAAGAGCGGGGTATTCTTCATTGCATCTTCCTGTGGGCTCTTGCTCATAGGCTATTGTTTGTCAGTCCGACCTCTGTGAGATCCAACCTGGTCTTTTGCCCTCCTTGCTGGGCCTTTTAATTATTTTTTTTTTTATCACACAGCTCAACCAACCATGGATGACGGGCAGGAGAAGCGCGAGTCCCTTGGCAGGGGACTCTTGAGGCATCTCAGTATTAGGCTTTTGGTCTTAAGCATTCCAAAGCAATTTATGATAATTTTGTCTTAGCGTACGATTGTGAAAAGTGTTATTTTCCCATTTTATAAAGAATATTTTGACTTTCTGCATGCTTACTGTAATGAGATGCCAATTGACCAGCTCAATCTTAGTTTCGTAACTACATCTACGTCTAGTTTAGACACCCACACCTGAACCATCTTACCTCACTGCCTCAAGCAACTATGGAAACTCATCCTTTCGCCCGAACAAAAGCTATAGTATCGCCGAGTGTCAACTGGAACAATGGCCATTGTGTGCATTATATGTAATCGGAACATCGCCTGGACAACAACACGAAAACGCAACTGCACGTCGGCCAGGGACCCGTGGCCAGCTAGAACAATAGTCCAAGGCAGAATTAGCCACCAGGCTTTCACACCTACATGCAAGATTATGTCAAGCGTGCATCGACGGACAAGCACCACTTTCTCCATCCAATAACGATGATGGGAACAAATTCTCCTTAATTCCAATCCAATTCCAGTTCAATGAAATCAGATCTGAATCCAAAAGTATAGGTCAACGGCACCAATAAGGGAAATACCCCACCTTCAGTCTGCCTATTTAACATGAGACTAATGGTCAACTTATTATCTATTATTCTATCCTCTAACTTTCCCCTGGGCTCCTCTATTGTTTCGTGAATAGTAGTTCTCTCTCTCTCTCTCTCTCTCTCTCTCTCTCTCTCTCTCTCTCTCTCTCTCTCTCTC
>JBCIKM010099787.1:20000-36147 GCA_039654465.1 Melibe viridis | reverse complement strand
CTATCTATCTATCTATCTATCTATCTATCTATCTATCTATCTATCTATCTATCTTTCTATCTATCTATTTATCTATCCATCTATCTATCTATCTATCCATACATATATATATATCCATCCATCCATCCATTCATCCACCTACCTACAGACCTGTCTATCTGTCATCTATCTATCTTTCTAACTATCTCTCAGTCTGCCAGTCCGCCGCTGGAAGGGGGAAAATGATGCAACATGAAACTGGTAGTATCATTAAGTTTCCACATGGACCAATTTTTTTGGGCGAGTGCTGTGAGATAATTCCTCCCTCTTTTTACATATTTAAGACTGCACGCTTTTCTAACAAGACGTCAGTTTGATATTTAGTCATATTTATTCATATTTTTTTCTTTCAAGTGTTTGTTGTTATCATTGTTTATTTTTCTAAATAAAAAAATGGAAGTGGACAAATGATGGAATTTGCTGTACTTAGTTCTCTGTGCATTGATTGGATGCACAGAAAATCTTTGTTGTCTTCCAATTATAATATATTTCTACCTGATAAATACTGATGTTTCGGAAAAAACAATAAAAGAAACTGACTTCTGGCAGCAAGTTTCACCCTCTCGCTAGAGGGAAGCAAGAGAGAAGCAAGTGGGATCCCGCTCATGGCATGGCCACCCACAATCCTATCCTTTCCTGCTAGCTTGATGCTAGCTGACAGGTAGACAAATTCAGCTCAAACTGAAGCATGGCCATCTTTTGCTTACCACTTCTTGCTAGTGCCTGCAAGCTCAGGCTACCGCTTGTTCCACTTGAGGCATGGCCTCCTCTCGCTTCCCGCTCTGACAATGACAGTTTCTTATTCTTAATCCCTGTTGGTGCTATCAGTCTGTTGAGTACATGAATTGGACTCAGAATTTGTGTGTTTGTTTTTTAATGTTTAAAGGCTTCACCCAAAACACTTAGTTTAGCTCCCATGCCAATGAATTTGACTGATGTTGTGTTTTTTCTCCCAGTTTACAATCATTGACCTGGAAGGGAATGTTGATATATTGAAGATTTCTAGTGGATCGCCAACTCTTGACATGGATAGTGAGCACATCGACAGAATAACAGGCAGCAATGCTCGGAGCAGACCGTTACAATATTATGCAAAGAATAATTTTGTCATCATAGAATTGTCTACAGACTTTTCTGTCACTAGATCAGGTTTTCAACTATACTTTTATACAGGTAAAGTCTGCTTAGTTTTACAGTATATATAGGGTGTGTGAAAAAAAAAAGGCCCAAAAAGAGAGCGCTAAAAACCTGTGTTATAATTAATGTAGCTTAACAAACCTCGGCATAAGCAATGATTCATAACTTAATTTTACATTTGCAAAGTTTCAATGAAAAGTTAGGTTTGACGTTTTTATTAAGACTACCTGAAAATGTCCATATCTCTTAAACCTCACGGCATGACTCTAAATAGGGCATTTCGCGCAAAGTTTACTGAAGCTGTGTTGTTCGTTTTATAACTATGAAAATTTGTGTCCCCATCTAGTATGGGTCTTCCTTTAAAGCCTGTCTAATATGGTTGAACCTATGGCATAGCCTTTAAAAGCATTAGGCAATGCAAGCCTCTCCACCATGCCAAGGCAGGGAACATTGGAGAGGTTTTTGTTAAACCACGTCAATTTTACAGTTTTTTAGTGCTCTCCTTGTTTTCACACACCCTATTTTTTTTTTTTTTTGTATATATTCATGTTTCCCTTCAATTTGGGTTGGGTTTTTTTGTGTTTTTTTTATTGTATAAAATCTAAGAGCTAGGATGTAAACCATTTTCATTGGTAGAAGTTTTTTGACTCTTTCAAAATATATAATTTCTCTTTAAAAGTTTTTGTTGTTGTCTTTTTTGCCTTATCTTTTCAACTAAATGAAAAACATTTCATTGTAACATTCAAAGATTTGCCTATTGAAAGTTTTTGAAAAAAAATTGTTTTTGGAACAGAGCCACAGATTAGGAATGGGAGGGCTATTACATTCGCTGTCAATGAAGACTTTCAAGATATTGCAACACCATTCTTTGTCGACGATGTCCTCCCAATTTATATGACAAATGAGTGGAACTTTGTTGCTGATCCTGATGAAATAATCACTTTAGAGGTAAAGCTAGATCAAGTGATTTTGGTATATTTGAACCTAAATTTATTGATGGTATGGACTAAAAATTTTTTTTATGCATTAATAAATTGGCTTTTTTTCCCTTCATTTCTTAAGATTGTGGGAAGGAACAAATAGTTATCAGAATCAGAATGCTTAGTGATATGAGTATAAATGCTGTTTGATAGTTAAGACCTGCTCATGCTCTTTAATTTTATTCAATCCATTTTTGTAAGTGTTTTTTTCTTGGACTATTCAATTTTCATGTAATGATTGATATATTTTAATTTGCAGGCACAGTTCTTCTACCTGCATGATTTTAGAAGCTTCATCTTCCTTCTCCTCCTCCTCCTCCTCCTCCTCCTTCTCCTCCTCCTCTTCCTCCTTGTCCTCGTCCTCATTCTCCTTGTCCTCCCCCTCTTTCCTGCTTGTCCTCCTCCATAAAGAGGAACAATATTACATTTTAAACAAGGGGTGAGAACAATTTTCTTGAAGCCTTCACAGCACAAGCTTTTGGCAACTTCCACAGGCAGATCATTTCATAGATTGACAACTGAAGAACAGCAGGAAATTGGAAATGTATTTGTCCTTGTGCTGGAATTTTAATTTTTTAAAGATTCCTTCTTGACTGGACATAGTGATTGTTGCTTGTAATTTCAGACAAGATTCTTCATTGATGATTTTGTTGACATTTTTAAAATTGGTTCATGGGCCTCATCTGTCTTCCCTTCCTCCTCTTCTGCCCTTTTTTTCTTTCCCCTCCATAAGTTCTTTGTAAAATAATTGATGTTGGTGGTTCAGAAACACAAAACAAAAACAAAACAAAAAAGCATGGACTCATTTCATCACAGGATGTTTTAATAAAAGGAAAAGGTAACCAAGAACTCCTGTAAAATCCAATTCTACTCCTTACCACTGTCTTTTAAATGTAGTATTTAACAAGTTGATTCATAGCTGGGTTGTAAAGCCAAAGGGGCAACTTAAAACTTCATTGGTGTCTCAGCAAGAACAAAACTCCCATAGTTTTGTTCAAGAATCAACCAATGAAGACATTTACCCTGCCACTGTCCTTAGCGGGTCTTCTTCTGACTTTTGTCTTTTAGCTTGAGCTATCATCTTGCTTTTTCTAGTACTTGCTGGAATGCTCTCTTTCACAAACACACATGCACTGCTATTTTGTGTTCTGTTAGTCTTGGCTCTGCCTGTTGTGCCTTTGCTTTTGTTTGTGGGAGATGTTTTTTTTTTCCCCATGTAAATCATCTTTCTGTCACTTATCTGTGAGAGATTAAATATTTTCCCCTTTAAATTATCTCTGTACAAAAATGTCTCTGGTAGGGTCAAGATTTATCTGCTCTTTTAACTAATTCATCATCTTACTTTCCTCTTGGGCGCCTCTATGACCCTAGTGTGTCGTGGTACCCTAAAACCACCAATAAACAAATAAACAAATAACAAGTTCTTTGTCGGGCAACCACTGCAGCATGGGCAAAGAAATAACCCAGACTTTTTTATTTTTGATGTATTCTTATTTGATGTGAAATAGAAATTATCTGAAATTTTATCTCCGCAAGCAAATTGCTTGACAATGTTAGGTCAGGGGATCTTGCAGACAAAGCAGAAAAAAAGAGATTTAATGAAACTTTGTATCTTATCTATTTCTGGGCACTTTTTCATTTCATAAAGCTCAGCCACTAATTGGACATTTCACTTCACTGAAAATAGACTTATTTGATTTCCTTTTCCAGCATGATGAAGTATTACACAAAATTTAAATGAGTGATTTTTTCCCCCTCTTTTTGTATGGGAATGTATACAAGATTGCGTCTGTGTACCACTGCTACTGAATAACCTTTGTGAAATACTAGGCCTTGACAAATAAATTCTTTTAATCTGAATTTCTGATTTTGTAATGAGAAATTATTTTATCCTTATTCAATTTAGAAAAATTTACTCTCTCATGCAATTTTTATACTCATACAGGTGATGACAGAGGCTGATCCAAGTCTCATCTTTACCATCCCTGTTGCAGCAAGAATAGACATTCCCCATGAAAAGAGATTTGTAATCATCAGTGAAGGAAATAAACTTCGGCTTGTTGTCAAGACAAGAGAAGGAAAAAACAGAAAATTCAGGGCAAGAGTAAGAACAGGTATTTAAAAGATTGAAAAATAACATTTAGCACAGATTATATCATATTTGTATTCAAATCATTATCACCATAATATTTATTCCATGTTTGCCAGAAAACAACGATGTTATCTTTTATTAAATGTCTGATAGATCATGCTGAATTATTATCATGATACTTAACTCTTTCCATGCCAAGGGTTATTCTCGGTTGCACTATGGGGTTTTTCGAGTGCGGTAAGACCCCAATTGTGCCCTATGAAAAATGCACCTTTCATTAAGAGTTTTGAGAAAAAGTGTATCATATTATATACCATTTTAAAGAGAAAGAAATGGACTATCTTGTCAATGTAGTTGAAAGTAGAGTTAGGGATAAAAAATAAGTATTTGAAACGTGTGAATGGTATGTAAAAAATGAAGTGCTCTACTTTTCGTCACTATGCGTATCAAACACATCGATAGATTTTCAATATCCATAGACCAACACACTCTCAGCCTCGTAAAATCCATTCAAAATTTATTTATGACTGTGCATACCAAATTTTAAGAAGAAAAAGCAATTTGGAACAGAAATATGATCAATTATGTGAGTTGGGGTAGGTTACGGAACTTAGATAAAACAAGGAAATGGGAGCTGATGATGAAAAAGCTGAATCTGCACAGCTTTCATCACCAGAACTGTCCAAACTTGCTTTAACCTCATTATTGATTCGACTAGAAACCCAACCACACAAATAAATTTGATAAATAATATCTATTTGTGCATTGCAAACTAGGCACAACTCAATCGTTGGCAGCCATTTTGTAACTTCTAATAGCAACGGATGGGAAACCGAATGAACCTCGACTTATTTTTCACATTTAAACTACTAATATTTCTCTATCGGGGGCAAGATGCTTTCAAAACAAAGCTTAGACTCTCTTCTTCGTGAAGACACAAAAGTTACTTTTATTTAGTTACTCTAAAAACTGTGAGCTTTGATAAAATGGAACAAACCTGTATGGCACAGTGTCACGATGGCGCAGTGTGCGTCAGTTGGCATGGAAAGAATTAATCAAATGAACCCATTATCATTGGAAAATGTGTGTCAGCTGATCCAGAACAATCAAACATAAATTACAACTCTTTGTAATATGAAAAGTGGAATGACTTGAGAAAACAAACAAAGCTGACCTGACACTGTGAGTGTGCAATTGGAGATAAGGGTTTACTTCTCACCATGAGTTAAATCATCTTCTTTTTTTTTTTTCCACTATATTTTTACCATTCCTGACTGTGATATATAATTCTATATATTCATTCATATCAAGTGCTGTTTGAATTAATTGGTTCAAAAGTGAGGTAAAAAAAAAATTTAGCTGCTCTCCCTTACCTTAATGGTCTTAAGATGATAATTCTGAGATTTCGAGCATTGTCCAATTCTGGACTCTTCAGGGAAAAAATATTAGAAACAGTGAGGTTACTTAACAGAAATTATGTTTTGGTTTAGAAATCCCTATGACTCATGTCTTAAATTCCAATGAGATAAATTTTGGGTTTGAATCCCTATCTTACCATTACACCTGGGAAACTTCATTTCAAAGTATTAGCTGCTGTATTGACCAAGAATGGTTGTTTTCTTACTGTTCTCATTTTGAAAATTAATGCTTAACAAATATTGTTCTTGATCATTTAGCCTTTGTTAACAGATATGATTTTGGTAATTTTAGGATGTGACTTGGATCTGTCCATAAAACATGCTAATTGGGATATTGTGGAGATGCCAAGTGATCAGACATGCACCTGGATGTTGACCCATTCAGGTGGTCTGGAACTTCGAGCTTTCTCATCATCACTGGAGTTTGGCTCAAATACCAACAATTACCTGAAGGTTTGCAAATAATTCTATTGCTTCTCATAGTGAGTTTGAAAAGGAAAATCTGATGATTGTTTACAGTGAGAAAGATCTCAATCAAATTAATATACCAAAAATAACAAAGTTTTTGTTGGTAAAGAATTATTTGGTGAAATTTTTGATAAAATTTGCTGTAATTGTTTTATTTGAACTTAAAAATGATTTTTATTGTAGTTTAGTAGGTTTTTGTTTTTGTTTGTAAAAAAATCATTTGCTGTGATCCCAAAGCTGACGTCCCTTGACTTTTAGAAGTGACATCTTACTTACTTTGTTGTGGTACTTCAAATGAAAAAGTGTTGTTTGAATAGCCTTGCCTTCATTTGTGTTATGTCCCATTGTTGAAACTTAAAGACAGACAAGCTTCTTCTCTTCTTAAAATATTCTTTAATTTCATTACCCTTTTGTAAAGATTTCACCAGCCATTCTGTCCTATAGTGTTTACTTCAAGTAAGTTTCAGGCCCAGGTTGTGAACTTCATCAGAAACTAATAGACTAAGATAAAGAATGAAAAAAATGAGACCGTTATATCATATGTTGACTTTGGGTGAGAGTTGACTTGAAGCAAGGTGACAATCTGTATTTCACTGTAATTGACTACTCAACATCACCAATGTATTTGTAAACATGGGCACAGATGGATGATAGGAGTGATGTGATGTACTGGTATGCATCAGGACAGAGTGTTGGAGAAATTTTTTAAAATTTTATTATCTGCTTTTACATTTTTCAGATTTACGATGGAGAAAATTTGATTTTTACGGGAGATTCCTCTGAGGATGGAATCAACCCAAAAGATCTTGCAACAGAAATTACTGAAATGAAGATTGTTTATCATACAGACTTGCAGCAGTCAAACACCCCTGATGAAATAAAATTTACTGTTTCAGGCTGTAAGTCTGCCTTTGGAGTGTTAATGTCATGCTTTGGCTTTCTGAAAAATGCCATTTGTTTGTGTCATAAGCTTTATATTATTTAAAATGCAAATCTTTCAATTGGTGGTTTTAAGAGATTTTGTTGAAACGCAATGTAACTTTGCTGGGGAAAAATCAATATATTATTCAATGGAAACTTTGGGGGAAAAAATTTAAAAAAACGTTTAATGGTCTTAACACAGTTATACTTTTTTCACATTTGTTTCTTCATACCCCCCCCCCCCCCCCCTGCATTGTTGCTTGTTTGGCAGTATGTTGCAGAGAGTTAAAATGCTTGCCTTTCAACCCAAAGGTCCTGGTTTTGAGTCCCATGAATGGCAAAAATATTTCGGATCAAATTCTGGTTAGTTGTCACACCCAGGTGGGATGGGATAAAGACACCTCTTAGACTAGAGAGCGAGTTTGCGTCCCATGAGAAGTGTAAAAATATGACCAGGCCATTATTGTGGATGGAAACCTCTCCCTGGTCCAAAGTAGGTGGGATTGAAGTATAGTCCTATTGGAGATGGACAATAATCCAGGAGGTGTGCATGGTGTGCGTTGTAACAAACCGATAGCAGTTGGAAATTAATGCAATGTCAATGCAAAATTCAAAATAAATCCCTACACTGGTATGGTGTCTTAAATAGTGAGATGTTAAACGTTCATGCTGAAGAGGTTAATTCTTGCCAGTGCCATCATATGGTGTCTTTGGGTTTAGGTACTTAACCACACTTATTTCATCTTATTTTTAGAGATGGATGTAAAGCTCAGAAGTCCTCCTGTACAACATTTTCTCTCTGTCCAAAACAGTATAACATGTCTAACATGCTGCTTGCTTAGAGCATGGTGATGACCATTGATAGGTGCTGTATATTTGATTGTAATGCTTTTTCTCAGAAAAAAAAAGAAAGCATTATTTATAAGTACTGTAATGGTAAAAAAATGAAGTAGGTAGCTAAAAACCTACAAAAGTAAGCAACAGGTGGTTTTCAAAATATCGCTCGTAAACTTTGGAATTTTCAACCCTCTTGCCAGCTTGGATGACTTCATAACTAGTTTCTTTTTTGTATATCAGTCATTTCAATCCAGTCATTTTCCAATCAATCATGTTGTCAATTTGACACAGAGGAGCCAATAGGTTGGGTTTGTTTTTGATGTCCCACAACTTTCAGACAATGACCTCAATCATTATACTTTTGTGATTTTAAAACCATTGGATGAGTCTGTCCAAATTTTTTCCTTAGAGAAATCACCCTTTACATTTTTTTTTTTGCTTTTGGAATGTTTCTTATTTTCTCATGTGTTTCTTTTTTTTTTCCAATGTCATTGATTAGAATATTGTGTTGCCTTTTTTTTTTTATGAAAACATTTTTAGGAAGAAAAACCCAACCCAAACTGTTTATGTTTACAACAAGCCCAAATAAAAGACAATGAAGAAAAGAGGAGCAGGCACTGGGAATAGATGGAAATGAATAGAAAATAGTATAGACACAGTGCCGAGGTGAGTCAAAGCCATAGAGAGAAAGGAAAAAAAACAGGAAGACGTTGGAGGAGGGACTCGAACCCAGGACCTGCCGCGGCACCGATTCGCCTGGCCACTGCCAGAACAGCGGGCCTACCAACTGAGCCATCCGCCACCCTGGTGAATAAATGACAAAATAAATGTATGAACTGCAGCAGTGAGAAAAGTAATTATTGATGCAGATGATGCAGTCAAGAAGTCACAGGTCATAAAAAATGAATCCAACTGGCTGGACTGTCTCCCTGAAGTCAAACCCAGTTTGGAAAATTACTGGTTTGATATTTAGGGTGTCCTTTTATTATTCACCAATAAGGAACTGAAATAATGAAGAAAAAAAAAAGTAAAAACATCTGTTTTTTTATTTTTAACCACCAGTTTTTCTACAGTAATGTAATAATGTGGAAAAAAGTCAAAACCAAAAGAACTGAATTTTGATGCTAAAGATCAAATATAAAAACCAAAGTGAACTCTTGTCCAATTTGAGTAAAAAGGATGAGCAACATATAGTAATAGTCTCTCAGCTTCAGGATCAAGGGGTATGTAGGCTCTGTCATTGTCTTTCATCTTCTCCAAACGTAGTTTTAACTCCCTGCGTGTGTTTTGGAGCATTGCCACAACTTCCCATATCTTGACTTGGAGTCCAATTTTTTTCACACATTTTGTGCTCATCATGTCTTTGACATATATATCCCAAGAAAAGGTAGAAGTCAAGAGGGATGGTGCTAATTGACCTTGAAGGCCAGGTAATAAGCCCACAATTCCCAATCATATTGTTTGAAAAGCTCTGACACCAGCAAGGGCAAACATCCCACCTTAGTTTAATATCACGTATTGTGCTTTCTTTAGCTTTTTATGACCCATTTTCTTTTTTTTTTTTTTCATGAAATTTTTGTGTGCATTTGAAAATTATATAGCCGTAAAAATAGTTCAGTGGTGCACAATCTGAAAAAAAAAAAAGAAAAAAGAAAAACACATATACACAGAAAAAACAAAAAAAAACAGATGATGTTATTTGGGTTACTTGAGTTATTTTCATTCTTTTTTTGAGTGAACTGGACAAGAGTTCACTTTGTTTTCTATTTCACCATTTGGGTCAAAAACCAGTTTCTTCATTTTTTACCATGCTTGACAAATGACATCACTGTAGAAATATGGTGTGCTGTATATTTTTCATGTACCAACAAAACTTACATAACTTTCTAAACGTTTGGAAAAGACTGGGTATTTTACCTTTTTTATTTTTTTTAGCGATTTCAATTTAATAAGGGAATGCTAACAGGACAACCGTTTTATAGTCAATGTGAACTGAATGATTGTATAACAGAACTGAGTGTTGCTCACTTTGTTAGTGTTTAAGATATTCAAAACATTTATACTGCCAGAACTTTTGTCCTGAAATTGTGGTTGTAAAAAAAAATGATGCCTACTGTACTTTTAGAGCTTTTCTGCTGTTCAACTTGTTGATGATCAATGCTCTGTGACACAAAATCTATTCATATCCATATTGCCAGTGTGCCCGGACTTGAGAGAAAGAAGTCACATGTTAAGAACCGACCCAAACTCGTTTGCCTCTGAGGAGTATAATGTAACCCTAGAATGTGATGAAGGCTACACATTCAAGCAGGAAACCTATCTCCAACCACTGATTGCTACCTGCCAGTCTAGTGGAAAATGGTTTTTCAACTCTGAAAGTGAGACAAGAGAACCCTATTGTCAAGGTATGTTGAAATGTACACACACAAATGCTGAAATTAAGTGCAGGAGGCACTTCCTGTAAAGACTGCCCTCTGTAATTTGTAATTGCCTATTTTGGATAAAGAAAAAAAGAGGAGCAGGCACTGGTAATAGATGAAAATGAATAGCAAATAGTATAGACACAGTGCTGAAGTGAGTCAAAGCCATAGAGAGAAAGAAAAAAAAAAACAGGAAGACATCGAGGATGTATTCGAACCCAGGACCTGCCACGGCACCGATTCGCCTGGCCACTGGCAGGTCCTGGGTTTGATTCCCTCCTCCGACGTCTTCCTGGTTTTTTTTCCTTTCTCTCTATGGCTTTGACTCACTTCGGCACTGTGTCTATACTATTTGCTATTCATTTTCATCTATTTTAGATAAATAAAGATACATTGAAATGAGTTGAATTAAATTATATAGTGTGAAGAGGGTTAAGGTTACTTCAGAATACATACATTTCCATCAGAAGAAGCAAGATCAGAGAATTCTTTAAGTTTTAGGGCTTTTCCTATTGCTATTTAAACTCATAACATCATGGCCATCAGTGAATATTATGATCTCTTACTGATTCTGAGATGGGGATGAGGTCAAGGGGAGAGAGAGAGAGAGAGAGAGAGAGAGAGAGAGAGAGAGAGAGAGAGAGAGAGAGTCAGATAGACAGACAGACAGACAGACAAACAGACAGACAGACAGACAGACAGACAAACAGACAGACAGACAGACAGATGTAATGGGAAAGGAAGAGAAGGGATCCACAAAAAATAGTGAACCATGCTCAGATAATAGAATACAGGGATAAGAATTTGTGTTGGGTTCATGGTGTTTCAGCCTAATTTGTTTTGTTCATTGTTTGTTTGTTTTTTGCATCAAAATACACATTTTTGCAAACCAAAAGAATTATTTAAACTTGTTTAAATTTTGCAGTGTAAAGTGTAGCTTTAGAAAGATGATGTTATTTTGGAATGCAGTTTATCTCAAGAAAAGGGAATAATATACAATTCAAGAAGTAGAATTAATGTACAACATCTCATACATTGTCAAACATTACAATAGTCCAATTTATGCAGAAACAAAAAAAAAAAAAAGTGCTTTTTGAGAAAATACATTGGCCTAGTTCTGCTCTGTTCTATCTCCACATTTGCAATTCTTTGAGATGTGCACAGAGGGCCTCGATGTTACATGGTCCAAGTCTTATGGTTTTTATACAGATTAAGCAAGCCTGAGTGGGTCGTTTCGAATTCCAGGTTGTTCTATGTCCAGTTTAAGACATATAACTCAATTTTGTAAATGTTCTGTGTCCTCTTAAAGAAATAGGCCAGGATGTAAGTTTTCTTTGTCCAGTCCAGATGTAGTATCTTAACCTCTA
Source organism: Melibe viridis (assembly GCA_039654465.1). Taxonomy (NCBI): domain Eukaryota; kingdom Metazoa; phylum Mollusca; class Gastropoda; order Nudibranchia; family Dendronotidae; genus Melibe; species Melibe viridis. Next base: position 24,468 of record JBCIKM010099787.1, on the reverse strand, counting down.
CAAAATTCTACTCATTGGTCTTTTTAAATGAGCAGATACCACCAAGGCAACAGCAAGTATTGTTTGGCTTAAGTATGTATTGCTCATTATGCCACACAAAATTAGGCACAGTGATCATCTGCCTGTCATAATTTCTTGAGATCCAGAGGTTTTCCCAGCTCCCAGTCCCAACACTGCTAAGGCAGTATGAAGGGAAATGGATAACAAAACAAATTTATCAATTTAAAAGCCAAGTGGCTTCATTTTTTAAGTGAGTGTTGAAAACTATTTGATCTATGACGAAGTAAAAAATAAATAAGGGTTTCTTTTTTATGAAAAGACTAGACTTTGAAATGTAATTCTTAAAACTTGGTTTTGTGGAGATACAACACAGCCAAAATATTTCGACGAATAGTAGAAATCAGAATGTTTTTTTAAACTACTAATCAATGTAGGCTGTTCAGGAAATTATCCCATAATATTTTCTGATCTCCTTTTCAGACTCACTTTTTCCTTACTTTTTTCTTTCTATTAAGCTGTGTCAATGCTTAGGATGTTTTGAAATTTGCAATTATGTGTTTTATTTATCCCCTCCAGTTGTGTATTGTGGCATTCCACCTGCTATTGACAATGGTTTCATCACTGGAAATGGAGGCAATGTGACTTTTGGTGGGACGGCCACCTACGAATGTGCCAACGGTTTTGAGTTGGAAGGGGAAGATACTGTGCATTGTGAAGAGGATGGTTCATGGTCCGATCCTCCAACTTGCCAAGGTATGTCCTGAATATTATCAAGAGTTAATGTAAAAACAAGCAGATTGTAAGAGCAGTTGATACTGTGAGGCCTTGTTTTCATGGGCCATGTGATTTCACTATTGAGTTAATTTGTTCCAAGTGTTCAATGTGGTGTTTTGCTTATTGACAAGGTTACCCACTAATTATGATGTAGTATTTTTTCTCTGTGCACCCATGTATGCCTCTTTTATTACATTCATATACATATCATGAATTTATGGATATGGGCACTGGAAAACACCAAAACTTTGCTTTTTAAATCAATATATGAAGAATAGTGGAGCTATCACTGCAAATAGATGAAAATAAACAGAAAATAGCATAGGCACACTGCCGAGATGAGTCAAAGCCATAGAAAGAAAGGAGAAAAATAGGGGAAAAAAGGATCGCTCAGTTGGTTGGGTGCCATGCCGTGGCAGGTCCTTGGTTTGATTCCCTCCTCTGATAACTTCCTAATTTTCTCCTTTCTTTCTGTGGCTTTGACTCACCTCGGCACTGTGCTTATACTGTTGTCTGTTTATTTTCATCTTTTTAAATCAATGAAGTTTATAACGTTTTATCAATCATAAGACCCCCATGGTAACCCGCGGAATATAAATAGGTCCCCTGCGTGCTAGTTAGAGATGAGAGCCATCCAACGATGACAGGTGGTTTGTAGGAGTCATTTGTGGGCTCTTCCACTTCTGTTTCTTTTCTTCTATATTGAAGCTTTCATCTTTCTTGTTTCCCTTTTCTTTAGTGTCCTGTTTTGGTGTTGGGTTTCAGTGGTCATCCTTTATTTCATGCTTTTTGGTACATAACTCCAGGGTCACTGAGTACTTTTGTACACAAAAGGGATTTAAAGATCCTTGGTCTTCCTGGACCATAATGCTGTAATGGGTGATGACCATTGGTTAATTTTTGAAGGAGAGATATTTTTTGTCATTCATCGTGAATATCTTTCTGTGGTGTTGATATGTGTTTTAAGAGATGATATTTATCTTTTAATGTAAATCACCTCTCTGCTGATTGTGGTTTGATCTGTTCCCTTTTTAACTAATTCTGCCATCTCACTCTCCCCTGGTGGGAGTCCCTGGTGGGCACTTCTACTTCTGTTTTGTATCTTTTACACTGAAGCTATTGTCTTACTTTTTCCCCTTTTTTGTGATGTCCTGATTTTGTTGTCTTGTTTGCGACTCAGTGGTCATTTCTTATTTGATGTCTTTTGGTACTTGACTGCAGGGTCACAAGTTAAACGTACTGAGTGCTTTTGTAAATAAAGGTGGTTTATAGATCCTGAATCTTCCTGAACCATTATGCTGTCATAAGTAATTGCAGTTGCTTATTTTTGTGAGAGGTTATATTTTTTTGTCATTGTAAATCATCTCTCTGTGGTGTTGATATGTGTTTTGACAGATATTCATTTTTTAGTGTAAATAATCTTTCTTGTGTTTGTGGTTTGATCTGTTCTCTCTTTTAATTAATCTATCATCTTGCTGTCCTCTGGACTCCTCTCTGACCCGTGTGTGTGTTGTGGGCCCTTAAACCTCCAAATAACAAACAAACAAACAAACAGTTACTTTCCTCTGGGTTCCTCTGTGACCCTCTTGTGTCTTGGGGCCCTAAAATGACCATAAACAAATGAACAAATATCACTTGATGTGTTTTTAATGATTTTTTAGTAAATCTGTGATACCATGCAATTTTACTCACAGTTACCTTCCAGGAGTTTTATTTGTACATCACAAATGCTTAAGGATCTGCTTTAACACTTCATATAAAGAACCTTTATTCCATTTTTTTTCATACCAAAGAGAAAAATTATTATCTTGTGTCCTTTTTGGATCAAAACGATTTGCAAAATAACCTGTGGACTTTTGTAACAAACCTCAGGAAACCAAACTTAAGATCTTAAATTTATTTTTCTGATTTATAACTCTTTACTGACAGCAATGACAAAACATACCATGGAATAAACTGAGTGCTGAGTTATTGGACAAAGTAAAGTAAAGAATATGACTTGTGGCCAGAATAAAATCCACATTTTCTTAAACCTTAACTCTCTGGTAAAAGAGCTAAAGGAAAACATAAATTGACAAGTAAACATTTGTTAGATTTATCCCATTGGCGAGTCTTGTAATTGTGTTATGATTCATTTTGTTTTTCAGCGGGCTCTTGTAGTGTCTTAAGTGCACCAGACGATGGCTCATTTGACTATGTCGATGGAGAAGAATCAAGAAGTATGGGAACAATTATAGAGGTTTCATGTGATGATGGGTTTGAGATTGTAGGATCTGAAACCATTGTTTGCCTGAAAGAGGGAGAATGGTCATCAACAGATACAATTTGCAAGAGTGAGTAGACTGCTGAATCAAAGGCCTCGTAACACAACAAGTTATTTTTCTGTATATTATATAAGGTGCATGAAAAAAAAAAAGGACCTATACCAGAGCGCTCAAAAACTTTGTTATAATTAACGTCAGCACAATCAGTAATCATCATCTTAATTTTACACATGTGCTGCTGTTATAGACAAGTGAGATAAGGCCATTTTATTAAGAATACCCAAAAAGACCCATATCATGGCCTTCAGCATTGCTTCATCAAACATATTGTAATGAATACCTGGTCAATTCAGATCAGTTGTATTGAACATCATGGCACCAAAATGAACTCATCATGAACTGAAACACATGTTCACTCTGATTTAGATTATAATCAGAGTAGACTTTTGTGAAAGTTCCAGTGTTTTTTAAGTTAAAAGTTTTGTGCCAAATTTGATATCCTGTGCCAATTCTCTTTTTCTGGATTCAAGACGCTATAACTAAAAAGTACAATAAATACAGATGTGAAGTTTCTATACAGTAAACAGAATTACAAAAACAATTGTTCACAAATTTTCATAGTTATAAAACCAACAATATGGCTTCAGTATAGCTTTGTACCAAATGCCCTCTTCAGAGTTGTGCTGTGAAGTCTGTGATGATGTGTTCATTATTGAGTAGTCTTAACAAAATGTTCATATCTAACTTGTCTATAAACGCAGTGCATTGATACTCTGCAATGTGTCTTTGCAAATTAAGATGTAAATCACTGCTAATGCAAAGTTTTGAACAATGTTGATTATAAAACAGCTTTTAATTGCTCTGTTTTGGGATTTTTTTCATGCACCCTATACGTGCATGGTTTGACCTCAATGTTAAATTGAGAATGAGAGACCTTCCCAAATCAAATAAATTTTTACCACAAAAAATAACAAGCCTCAATTCCTTTTGGCCATGACTTAATTTTTATTGTGGAGACACAATTCAACAGTATCCTACCACTGCTAGTGCAGAGGTATGCCAATTTGGACCAGAAGAAATGCTTTTAACTTGTGATCACATTTAACTTAATCAGATTTTCTATGCTTGACCAAAAGAGGTTTTAGGTAGCTCAAAATGTACAACAGGACAATTTTAACCTTTCAGTATCACAGCTTGATTACATAATATCATCTTTCTTTCGACTTGGAAATTGGATTTAATGGATGAAGTTGAAAATTAAATAATGGGTGGACATGCAGTGTTTTATCCTGTAATGATTGATAGATGGATTTTCTCAAGTTCCTTAAATGGTGTGAAGTCATTAATGAATTTCAACCTGGTTTGGCATCATGACATCTGCTGAACAAGCAGGTTAGGCTCATTGAGTGCTGCTAAATAGCAGCTGTTTG
>JBCIKM010099787.1:0-17500 GCA_039654465.1 Melibe viridis | reverse complement strand
GAGGAATGTGAGTGTAGATAGACTTGATGTGCTTTATTCTTATTACTAAATGTAATGAGCCGACAGAGTAAATTACACTTTGCTCTTCAGATTACTTCTGTTTGAAGCCATTACTGGATTTCAAATTCTAACGATGTAGGCATTTGTAGGTTTTTTAAGAAATTTCCCATCATTCAACGACTTGAGGGACCTAAGGTTTGGCATCATTTTATTTGCTGAACACAAGCAGGTAAGGCCCCCTTAACCGTGTCCTACTGAATAGGATCAAACACAGACCAGCAGTGTGTTGATTACTTTCAGTATTAGGGCTTGAGTGACTACACAGGAAGAGAATGGGAAAGAGGCTTGTAAAAAGAAAAAGCATTTCCATCGTGGTGCACTCTAGATTTAAGATAGTGTCTATAACTAAATTGTTCTTTTAGAAAAGGAGTGAGTGACACTTTTTGAGATTTTGTCGTCTGACCATATCATTTTGATTAACATAGTATTAACCCATCATTATTTGTTTAAACTATATTATAGGGGAGGGGGGGGGGGGGTCTTTAGTCTGTTTTTTTCCTTTGTCCATGCACTATGCTAATTGTCCCTGATTAGGTTTGTCAAAAGTTGGCAGGACTGCTGTAGCAACCATTAATTTTTTACAGTTTTGTTAAGTTTTCAAATTGGAGATCTAAAAAATCAATAACTAATGAAAAACTCATAGTTTCAACAGTAAAATTCAAAGAGCATATCTTGTAAACCGATGTATCCAGATTTCATGCAAATCTGTCAGAAACTAAATGAGTTATTAAAAAAAAAAAATCTTCATTTTGAGTAAAGGGGAGAAAAATAAAATATTATATAGGTAACAAATAGGGAGTTAAACTCTCACAAGCTCACTTCTAGCACTATTTCAACTAATTAATATATTTTTCTCAATTGCAATGCAGGTATTTCCAAGTAACTTAAAATGCTCAAAACATTAATATCATGTTTTGAGCTGAAAAACCCCTTTTTAGGATGTCACTTCTCCACCCCCTCCCCCCCCCCCCCCTCCCTATTCATACAACATATTTCTTCAATGTTTGTTTACTATTTAGAAGCCTGCATTATTATTGTCATAATTATAATTATTGCTGTCATATTTATATTTGTTATAAATGTTTTTATCCTCCTCCTCCTCATCATCATTATCACTTTCATCATTATTCCCATTTTATTATGATCACTAACAATGGAAATGCTAGAGAAGCTTCAGTTACATCTTTGCCATAATTTTGGCACGCTGTGTAACTCAAAGCCTTAGCTCTTAAACACTAAAACTGGACCTAAAACTACTCTATATTTTGATTAAAAAAATCAAAGTCAATTTCTCAGCTGACTGTTTCAAAACCTGTCCCTATCTGATTATTCCACCTCCTCCAGCAACAATCATTCACGCATGATTGCGTATGACTTACTAAACAGTCTATTGACTTGTGCAAATGGAATTCAGACTACTCAAGCTGATTACCCATTTGTCTCTTAATTGCTTTTTTTTTATTCAAAAATATTTTTGGTGTTATTGTGTTTGAGCCCTGTTTTAGGTTATACTTTCTAGGAAACTTAGTTAGATAATGGCAATTTTTTTAGCCATCATTGACTAAAATTGATCCAGCAATGAAGTCTCCAGGTGCAAACAAAAGTAATCTGGGTTTTTTTTAAATAAAAGATTTTAGATTATCTTATTGTTATTATCATTGTCATCATTTAATTTTCTATTGTCATTGCTCTGCACCATTAAAAGTATGACAAGACTTTGATACCTTGTGGCAAACATTCAACAAACCTTTGAAAGCTTTGTTTATCAGTGAAATGTTCTTTCCTCTTGACAGTATGGCCTGTGTAAAGTTCATATAAAACTTATGGACATACCCGTCTGGAGAAAAAGTATTTGCTTGTACTGAATTGAAATAGTTTTTTTCAGGATGACTGGTTTCGTGATATTTTTTTACAAGCAGGATGGACCATTGCTTTTATGCTTGTGATATTTTCAGATACTGATGAATGCTCATTAAATCCATGTGATGAAAATGAAGTATGTGTCAACTATCCTGGATATTTTGACTGCCTGTGTGCATCAGGCTATGATGGAAACCCCTGTCAGAGTAAGTTGATATTATAGGAGTGGGGATAGAATGATAAAGTAAAGATGAAAATATAATGACATTGAAGTTAAAGAGGTTACCAGGATCTTTAACATTTTGAGTGACTTGTACTTGATGCTGGTGCCCAGTTTGATTCTCAGATAGAGCCTTGGATATAACTTGGAAAATCCTTAAGTATCTTATACCATACCATGATATCAATAAGTCATGATTCAAATCCAAATATTAAATTAAGCATAGCCAAACAAAGTTTAGCCTATATTGGTGATGAAGACATCCCAATTCCAAAGAGAAAACAAATGTGACAAAATGGCCTGATTTAAAACAGGAATATGAGGTAATTGACAGAAAATCAAAGCCAGCAGAGTGTACAGGGAGAATTTAAAAGATAAAAAATGATGAGCATGGGTTAGTGAAAACTCATATTCTATTAAAATGAACTTTGCTTCCTTTCATGGCACAAGTTCAAGAAGGGTGAAGTTAATCCCAAGATTTTACAGAAATCAAGTAGACTAAGTAAATAAACATCTCGGCAATAGTCAATGAGATGGAAAGCACATATGGAACATGCTAGGAAATTTTGACTCTACCTAAGTGTTTCGGTCATTGGATGTACATTACATAAATTAAATGTCCTCCTCCATCCCCCCCCCCCCCTCATCTCTCTTTTCAAAGTTTAATTTACAACTGAAATCTAAAGATATGTTCGAGCTGCTCACTGCGTCAAAAAGCTTTCTACCAAACTGTTCAGTGTTACTCACTGTGTCTGAAATAATAAATACTGCACTGCTTTTATGAAAGAATAAAAGTGCAAGGCTCTGAATGGGGTGTTTTTGCTTGTTTGACTTGCTAAAATTCTAAAAGCCCTGAGATCAGAATTTCATTGCATTTTATTCAAATTTAAATTCAAAACTTTAACATTGGGTTGTTGTTGTTGTTGTTATTATTATTATTATTATTGTTCTTATTACTATTATTTATTGAGGGGGCAGGGGGGGGGGGGGGCTCATCGGGCCTAATTCTGTAGTTATCAGGAGTTGGGTTAAGCATTCCATATTGTTTCTTTTACGCTTTGATAATTTTAAGCTATGAAATCGCAAAAAAAAAAAAATTGTGCTGAAAGAAAGTTTTGTTTGTTTTTATTGCCAAGGAGTTTTACCCTATTTTGATAATTTTGTTTTGAGATGCCCTTCAATACTTTTTTCTTTGCATCTAAAGGAAGGATGAGGGACCCATACCCTCATTGCAATACTGTTGGAGATGAGACAGAATGCACTTGTGAAATTGGCTATGAGCTGTTCACTATGAATGGGCAGAATGGATACAATATACCTGAAGACGAAACCGGAACAAGAGAGAATGATGTATTGCACTTGAATCATACCTGCATCCGTAAGGAAACTTTTAGTTTTTTAATGCTCAAAGGGATAGGACTTTGTTATTTATGTGGACTGTCAGAGGCAGGAATAGTTGACAATTGAAATTGAGATATATGTTAAGGAAAAATGGCAGCCTCTTAAAAAAATTTTAACTTGTTCAATCCAAATTCCCCTTTCTTTTTTCAACAAAGCTTGTCATATCATTTTGAATGCACTTGTCACATGAACTATTCAAAAAATGGAAAATTGTTCTATGATCTTGTTACAACATTGAAGTGACTTTTGAATGCAACTAGATCAAGGTTTAAATTTTCCTTTTTAAAAAAAAAGCATTTGATAAAAGTTATGAAAGTTTTTCAGCATTCATTTGAGATTGTGTTTGTCTTAATTTACATGCAATATTTAGGAAATCTTGTTATAATATTTGCAAATTGCAAACAAAACAATTGGACAATGTTATTTGAGAATATAGATTTAAAGTACTGACAGAGCAGAAATAGGCCCCAAGCATTTTATTCCCAGTTTCTTCATAGTGTAAAGACAAGGGTCAACATAAAAGTTCATTGGTGTCTCAGCAAGAACAAAACTGAAAAGTGTTTTGATAATGAATCAACCGATGAAGCCATTTAGGCCTCTTCTATCCTGGTGGGTCTACTTCTGTTTATCTTCTTTTAGCTATCAGTGCACACACTGCTATTTTGTGCTGTGTTAGATTATTTTGGCTCTGCCTCTTGTGCTTTTGTCTGTGCGTTTGTTTGACTTTATTCGTGGGAGATGATATTTCTTGTTCTGGTCAATCATTTCTCTGGGAAACGTCTGCAAGAGGTGGTATTTTTTTCCTCTGTAAATCATCAATCTGTGAAAATGTCTCTGCTCTTTTAACTAATCTATCATCTGACATTCCTCTTGGCCACCTTATGACCTTAGTGTGTCATCAAACAAACAAAATACACACCAATCAGGCAAAGAAAGTTTATATACAAATCTCAATACCTTGATGCCCAGATTAAGAATTTTCCCTTAGTTCTGGATGAAGTACTGTATTGCTATTGTTTATTCATCGCAGCTGGCAGCTAGGTTTGTTTTTCCAACTGTTAACATAATTTCATCTATCCATCTCTTTGTGACCAAACAGGTCCTCTCTCTCTCTTGTTGGTAACCATCCTTTACAGTTTCCAATTAATCTGTTATCTTGGAGTCTTCCAGTTCTGCTCGATTTCAAATGTTTGTGTATTACTTAGAATTTCTTACAGATATCTTTGTGGATGATTTTCTCTCTCTCTTGGGTTCATTTGTCGGTCGATAGGTCTTTGGATTCTTCTTGTATACTCATATTGTTTTTCATCCATATGGCAGGGCTAGCAGAATACACAGAACATATTCAGTGCTCTTGTTTGGAGACTTAATCAACGATTTGTATTATATGGAGTTTTTTGTTCTGTTTTGCCCAAACCATGACCAGTCAGCTCATACCTTATTACTGTGCTCGCGCGCGCGTGTGTGTGTGTGTGTGTGTGTATGTTGAGCCTATCTTTTGGTATTAGTATTCAAATACCCTCATCCTCTTAATTTCTCAGTCTCCTATTATTTATTACAATCTGGCTGTTGTGGTTCATCAGTTAGTTTGTTTTTCCCTTTGTTTAATTTTAGCTCAATCTTTTTGCTTTTGGTGTTCAGAATCCTATAGTTATTTTCTATCAAGTCTGTTTCTATAGTCTATCAGGCCACGTCATCTGCAAATCTTAAATCTTTCAACTCTTCATCATTGATGTTGATAGTTGAAGGGGAGATCTCATTAAACTGTCTAAAATTGTCCATAGTATGTATGAATTTCTTCATGTTTTCACATAGAACTCTCACCAGGGGGGACAAATATAAAATTTATTTATCAAGATGAGATGTAATACCACAATTAGAATTAACTCACCTATCACATATTCAAAACTTGGAATAGTATTAGAATTGAAATAAAAAACTCTGACTCTTCAATCGCTTTGAGATGTTGGTTGACGGAGTGTTAGAATCTATAAATTATAATTATGATGATGAATGTTTATTGGAATTAAACAGGTAAACACTAATTCTATATGTAGACATATTATTTTGCTTGGGCTTGTGTTGATGGCCTAATGGTTAACGCAAACTGGATAAGTGAAAAAGTCTAACAATAATCAGTGTGGCTAATAAATAGAGGGTAGATGCAAATGATATATGAATGAGCTCAATGCCTATTTGGAATGTCCAAATTGTCGCCATGGCTGTTATTGTCATTTTTCCCTTGAGTAAAGCACTTTATCAACCTAAGCTCATCCTGTCAGAAATTCATGTATTGATTAAAAGTGTCTCCTATAAGCAGACAGTGCTGTGTCTGTACTAAAAATTTAAAATACCTTCCAGAGTACTTTTCTTGATATTGGTATCTATTATGATCCAGCTGTCTGACAGGGATAAGGTATTGAGAATTTCTCTGAAGCCTTTGCCTAGGCTTTATAATACAAAATACTATTAAATTTTATGTTTTTCATATTTTCCAGGTTTTCAAGGCAATATAATTTATATTTTTACCAAGTAAACCATATAGCTTTTGTATACAATCATTTTGATTGCTCACAGCATCTGAAGAAAGAAATTGTTACCCGGCTTCCAAGCAAATGGAATTTTCATTGCTTAATGCATCAACATAACTCAAATCAATTGCCTCAAATTAATGAATGACTGTTGCAAAAACTAGTTTGATAAAAGCCTGAATTCTACCATGTGGTATTGGTAGCAATAATTTTAGAGTGTTTACTGTATATTTATCAAATTACTGGGTGAACTCAGTGTGTGCCTAAGGTAATCTTCAAAGAAGCTAACATTGATAAAATATGATTGGGTTGCTTTATGTTGTTTTCTTTTTTTTAAACCAGGAGACATTGTTCATTCAAAGCTGGTGGTTGGTGTGTGTTCCTGGTGGGCACTTCTACTTCTATTTCTTATCTTTTGCACTGAAGCTATCATCTTACTTTTTCCCCTTTTCTGGGATGTTCTGTTTTTGTTGTTTGTTTTCAATCAGTGGTCATCCCTCATTTCATACCTTGTGGGACATAACTCTTGGGTCACAAGTTAAACATACTGAGTACTTTGGTAAACAAAGGGGGTTTAAAGATCCATAATGCTGTTATGGGTGATTTTTTAGTCCTCTTTGCTCCTGGCGGAGCATAGGGCCTCAACAGCTGCTCTCCATTTCCTTCTGTCCTTGGCGCAGACCTTGGCCTCTCCCCATGTGAGACTGCAGGCATAACAGGATAAATATCCTACTAGTACCTGCTGGTTCAATAAGCCCAACCATACTGCCACCTGAGGAACAGGCACTTTGGTAGAACTACTGTACTCCAAATGTTTTGTATTTATGTATTTTGTTCTGCAGGTAAATCTTGTGACATTGGTATCCAAAGTATTCAACCCCGACTGAAGTCAAGTAAGACAAGGCATCTCTTTGAGGATGAGGTGCTTTACTTTTGCGATGAAAACTACCTTATGACTGGAGCTGTTACAAGCAGCACTTGTCAAGCAAATGGCTTGTTTGAGAGCGCCGCACCATTTTGCAATTGTAAGAATTCAAATTCTCAATTATTTTCATTTTAAGAAAAAAACCACCTATCCATCCATCTATCAATCCATCCATCCATCCACGCATCCATCCATCCATTTATCCATCTTATCTATGAAAAAAACGCCTATCTATCCATCCATCCATCCATCTATCTATCTATGTAACTATCTATGTCTCTATCTATCTGTCTTTCTATCTATCTATATATCTATCTATCTATCTATCTATCTATCTATCTATCTATCTATCTATCTATCTATCTTATCCTATCCTATCATATCCTATCCTATCCTATCCTATCCTATCCTACCCTATCCTATCCTATCCTATCCTATCCTATCTACCTACCTACCTACCTACCTACCTACCTACCTACCTACCTATCTATCTATCTATCTATCTATCTATCTTTCCATCCATCCATCCATCTGTCCTATGGTCTGTCTGTCAGTCAGTCCAGCCATACATCCCTCAGACCATCTTTTCATCCATCACTCCATCCATTAATCTATCCATCCATTCAGTTCTTCTAGACCTTCTCTTCAAAAACTAAAGTTTTAATGTGTGTGTGTGTATGTGTGTGTTTTTGCAAATTTGCTGTAGAAAGAAACAGGAAATTGTTGCACAAAGAATCATTAGTTGTCCAATGCTAACTCACCGTAGTAACATTTATGAGGAAGGAAACAAGAAAAGTGTATAAAATGTAAGTTATTGAAGTAATGTGATTATGTAGGGATAAATCTTTTGATGGTAAATAAAGCTGTTGATAAGAATCCATGGAATACTTCAAGTACAAGAAAGTCACATTAAAATTAACTAAGTTCTTACACATAAAAATACAGCCAGAAACTATTCATGAGAGACAATGGCTGTAGTGTCGTTTTCTCCATGCTCAAAAATTTCTCAGCACATTGGATCAGAATCACCTGGCAAGTTTCCACAGAACTATGACATTCTGGCATTAGACTGGCCACCCAGTAGCCTTGAGCAGAGCCCTCTTGAAACTTCAGTTTAAGTGCAAAACACTCAGCCTGGATACACTTTTTGAGGCTATTATTGAGATTTTGTGGGAGGTTATGGAAGACTTTAACCTTAATCAGACTAGATCAATAGTTAGCACCAGTCAATGTCTTTCTTGTGTGGAGCAGGTTGTAGTTTTTTTTTTATCCTGATATTTTTTTTTGTCATTGCTCATTTTTATGATTGGAATATTGCGATGTATTTTTTTGTTTTCACAGATTTGCTCATAGTTTTATAAGTATTCATTTGTTTAACTCCTTTTCAACCATGTTTACACAATGAATCAACTCTCCAAAACCAGAGTTACCACCTAGTGACCAATGAAAGAGTACAAAATTCTTCATAGCTAAATTTTTAGCCACAGCACCATATTTAGCTTAAACAAACACTCCCCTATCCAATGACTATAGGCATGAAAATGCTGTTCAAATATCATACTTGAGGTCAGTATATATTTTTTCTGAATCATAATTAAAGATTAAAAAAACAAACAAAAAAAACCCAATCTGTTCTCCCATTCTTGCATTTGCTAAGTTGTGGGAAAGATGCCATTGCTTTACAATTTAAGTCTTTGTTTTACTGTATTTTAATGATAAATTGTCAACATTCCATAGAAATAAAAAGAAACCATGTGCAAGCTTGCACAAATACAGTAGAATGAATATATTAATTGGCGTTACCATGGTCTGAGAATACTCATCCCTTGGCAGTTCCAGATTACACAGTCCTATAAGAATACTCGAGTGTGGTCAGAAAGGTGTTTAAATTATTTAAAAATATCAGAGATGAAACTAAATGGCACATCAACTTTCATTTAGTAAATAGGTAGATATCAGATGAAAAAAATGGTCAGAGAAAAATGCAAACTAAGTGGCAAAATAAAGCTAGACATGAACAAAAAATGAAAAAAAAAAAGAACAAACAATTCTTGAAAAATCATTTCCTAGCATTGAGAATTGAAACACTTCTTGTTAGGACTTGATATCAACGCTTGGTCTCTTCTCCTCTCTATTAGACTATCTGTTAAATGGTATCAACTTTTATCCATCCGTTGTTTATCAAATATTTGTTTTGTTTATCAGAGCTCACAGAAGAAACATAGTAGGTACATACAGACTACTTTCCTATGATGACAAATTTCCACAAAATAATATACATTTCTGAAGTTTGAAAATGATTTCTTTCAATTTCTTCTTTTACAGTGAGAACATGTCCTTTACCTACTGAAAGTGATTTAGAAGAATCAAGGGATGTTGAAAATGGAGATGGGCTTGGCAACTTCATAGCAGGATCTACTGTCACCATCACTTGCTTCGATCAGATGACACAAACTGAAAGGATGAGACATATCTTTTGTGCAAGAGACTTGGACACTGACAATGGATATTCCCTTCAAGGGGATGACCCTGTCTGCCCAGGTAATTTCACTCCTATCTACCAATAATGCTATGCTATATACCTTGCGTCCAAAACATGTGTTGATATTCAGGACAGCAACAAAGGTCTTTCACAACAGTCTTAAGATGTTCTTGTTTAGGATAGGCCTATCTCTACCACAGCTCTCTACCCCCATCTTTACCAATGTATGTTTTGGCCCTTCCTCCTTTGCTTTCTTGAATCTATTTCATTGAGATTCTTGCAGGTGTATCTATTTCTTTGCAGAGATTAGGCCCAGTTCATTTACATTTCTCTGTATTTGTATTCTACTTAATCTGAAAATAATTTGCATCAAATTGCTCTAGATCTAAACTGGCCATGATTCCACCCATGATAATTTTTTTTCTCCATTTTCAGCAGTTACAAAACAGGGCAGGTAAAATATTAAAAGCTTCTACAGTGACATTCTACTCGTACATCCTGTACGATATCTGGTGCTCCAAAAGAAACAAATGGTTTCTTAGAAGAAGATCATGCACGAGCACCAAATGTCCCCAAAGAGGGAAGAGGCCGACTGTTGGGTAGACAAACTCTGTCAATTTTGCCTGCAGTTATAAACAAACTAGTAAATTCATTTTTCTAATCAGCTTGCTGTCTCTGCCTGTTCTCACACAAGGAACAATCCACATCAGCTTCTCTATTTTCAGTTTTGTTTTGCCTACCATTTTAATTTCTTTCAACAGTCCATTTAAGTAAGTAACATAATCTCTTCTCGTCCGAAAGCAATCAATGATCATTTTTGAAACGATTACTTTTTTAAAGTTTCTGGCAGGAAATCAGACCTCTGGCTGAAAAGTTTATGGATTATTGTACCTGGATAGTGTGAAATACAGTATTCTATAAATTCACCTTTTGTGAGAGGCTATGGCAATAATTTGGTAAGAGTTTTTTCAACCATAAAAGCATTAATATCTCTCTTTTTTCAGACCAAGTTATTATGCCTGAGGATTGAAGGAGTGTATCGTAATTTTTTTTTTCTCTCTTAACATTCAGAGATTGACTGTGGCGCAATAGAATTTACTGGAAGAGACCCAACAGCTACAGAAACCAACAGAACTTTGGGAGGAAAAGCTGAGCTGAGATGTGACACTAGCCAAGGCTTTGTTAAAAATTGGGAAGGTCCTGAACTGGTCTATGCCACTTGTGAATCAAATGGTCGCTGGAACTATGGAACATATCTCTGTGAAGGTAAATCAACTCATTGGGATCTTATTCTTTTTAAGCGGATGATTTAAGATGAAAAATCTTTTTCTTTTCTCATCACTCAGGGATTGAACCTAGTCTATTTTTTTCAGAACCTCTGAGGTTTTTTCATGCCCTAATATTCTGAGGAAAAAATCAGGAGAAGCAAATTCTGGAAAAATTGGGCTCACACAGATTTCTATCACTTTAAATCTTTATGATCTGGCTCTCTGTGCTATATCCGGGTTGGTAGAGGAGGGATTCAGGAATATTCTTGGTGAATTAATTATCATTTTGATACTCACTATGAAAGCTCGTTGAGTTAATGATCATGATTATTAATAAATGCACACAAGTACTGATCTGCTTGACATGTGATGTTATTCAATGCATTCAATTTCTGGGTCAATGAGATATCTTACTAATTCAATTTTGTCTTGTTACATTAGTTGATCAAAGTGTTATTCAGATCCCATTTCTCTTGGCTTGCTTCCACCACTTAGAATGTCTGATTTCTCTGGAATGGCAGAATAAAAGAAACCTTGAAGAATTATTTTCAGAATAATGCTTTTGAATTGAACTTTGAGGGTGTGAAATGTTGAGTTGATCTGTTTTCTGGTGTATGAGATATATATGTAACTCAGTCTTGGTTTGTTTACATTGGCTAATTGAAACATATAATACGGTGGAAAGGGAAGATGACTGCCTTAAAAAATTAGTAGTCTAGGCTGAATTTAGCTGAATTCTGAAATGTTAAAAAAGGCATTACTTTTTAACATCACCTAAAATACTAAGTTTCTAACACTAACGTCCAGTTTAAATTGATAGTCTGATTATTTTCAAAATGGTGGCCAATTTTACTTTCAAATTTTTGGGGAATGCTGTGCACAAAACCATGGGGACAACTTTTATTTTTAGATTTTAACTTCATTTAAACATTGTTTTCTATGAAATGGGCCAGACTTACTGAGTCTTTTGCTTTTAAAATCAAACATGGTTTTCAATTAGACAGAATTCTACTATGCCCCTGGAACCAGTCTAAAACTGATGAAATAAACAATATAAAGTAAGGAGTGTGGTTTGATTGATCAAGAAATTTCAAGAATGTATCTTTTGGGTCGATACACAATCCACATAGACTCACCTTTTGATTCAGATATCCTGTGTTTATGCATAGTATTCATTTGGTAATCCAATAAATCAACTTAAAAGTAGTGAAGTTACAAAGAATTTTTCAGAAAGAAAGAAATGAAATTACAAAGTTTTCATCACTTTCTCCGCCCGATTGTCTAGTTCTCCAGAGATGTTCCTTCTTTTTTTTTTTTTTCTCAGAACACAAGATATTCACATTTGCCAATTTCCTACGACTAACAAATTCATAAAAACAGCAACAAATAAATTAAAAAATAAAACCAGACAATAATTTGAGCAAATTTTGCTTGTAAGATTCAGTCCATACAGACTCTTTGTAAGCAGAAATACCAATGAAAGTTGGATTGTGGTAATTTTTTCATTGAATTGTTGTAGCATTAAATCTGAACACAGTCAGCTGCTCTGAACATTTAACTGAAAAGCATTTTGAAGATGTATTTTTAAACAAATAGTTCAATAGGTAATGATATCTTTTTTAATGAAGAAAGACAAAAAAAAAAGCCATGGCAATAATTTGGAGGATATCACTGCACACTTATAGATATATCTATAGTAAAAATGTGTTAAGTTATTGCTTTGTTAAAACTATTTTTCATGCTCCTCCTGAGTTTTAAAAAAATTCTTTTTTTTTTTGACAAATAAGACTATTAAAAGAGGTCTAAAGGTTGTCTGAATTCTCCCTTCTATTTCAGGTGCCAGATGCAGGGATCCTGGCACCATTGCAGGAACAATTCAGAATGCTCCTGATGGATATGGAGTCAATGAGATTGTCTACTATGAATGTGAAAATTCAGATTTAACTTTGACACCACCTGGACCTCTGATGTGTATTTACAATACAGATACAGGAGAGGCAAACTGGAATGGCACAATTCCATCCTGCATCGGTAAGTTCAATTTCCAGATATCCGTGCATACACTTAACAAAGATTTTTTTAACCACTGCTTGCCTGCTGTGGCAACAGCTATTAACTAACTGTGTCCATTCCTATCCATTCCTATGCAGTGTGCGTACGCCAGAATCTTGCTTGTGCCCATTCCTATGCTGCGTATCAACGAAATGTTGAAAGAAAAAGTTGTAGTTTTACTTTATTCCAAGTTTTTATGTCACTTAAAGGTAGAATAACAACAAAACAACTATCCTTTAATCAAACATACTTTGTGAACTTTTGTGTACTTTCTGTTATAAAATTATAATTTTTTCTCATTAATGAGGAAAGATTAAGTGATTTCTGTTGTGTCTCTGCTATGAACTCCCCCCCCCCCTCAACCCCCAATAGAAATTAAAAAGGACTAGTTTCTATTCATTCTTTGGCTTGAATTTTCACATGAATCACCTTCAATGATGTAGAAATGAGGATTTGTGCCATTTTCTGAGTTTGGATATATATTGCATCTGGAAACTTAAAGCATAGAATAGCACCAGTTACATTCCTTACTTTACAGGGTGTCAGTACAGCAATTACTTATTTAGTAAATTTAATGTGGTTTGGGGACTCCAGTAATATTCTAAAAGATTGATATGCAACAGAATAGACTTTGGGAAAGTTCGGGTAAAAATGATTTTGAAAAAGGCTGACTAACTTTTCTTGCTTTGGCAGGCATAAATAAGAAATTGTGAAAATAGTAATTGTATGAGTACAGTGTCGAGATGAGGACAAGACAAAGCCATAGAGAAAGGGATATAAATAAAGAAAAATAAAGAAAATAAATTGTCTAAAAAAATCAAACTCCAGTCCCTGCCGTTGAAGTAGATTTTTTTAGGTAGTTTATTTTCTTTATTTTTCTTTATTTATTTACCTTTCTCTATGGCTTTGTCTTGTCATCCTCTCGACACCATACTCATACAATTACTATTTTCACAATCTTTGATTCAAGGTGTCTGCTCCCTGCCATTACTTCAGTGTTTCACTCTAAAATTAAAAGCTCTGTCAGGTCCCTCCAAAAATCCTGGATGGAATCAGTTAAATAAACATTCATTTACCACTGCTTTGTCCTGTCAAGTTTCCTCATAAACCTCCTGCAACTCTGATATTTTTTTCAGTGTAAATCATTTCTCTGCTGTTTGTGGTTTAATCTGTGCCCTCTTTGAACTAGTTCTGCCATCTTATTTTTCTTAGGGCTCGTCTTTGATCTGCGTGTGTGGTGGCACCTTAAAAACTAACAATAAATAAAAATGAAAAATCTTCCTGGACTACAATG
Organism: Melibe viridis; assembly: GCA_039654465.1. Classification (NCBI taxonomy): domain Eukaryota; kingdom Metazoa; phylum Mollusca; class Gastropoda; order Nudibranchia; family Dendronotidae; genus Melibe; species Melibe viridis. The sequence goes on along the minus strand of JBCIKM010099787.1, from coordinate 3,407 downwards.
CTGTTTTAGGCGGTAACTATTGTTTATTCTGTGTTTCTTTTTAACTCAAACTGCTTGGTGCTGCTCACTTCGTTAAAAAGCTTTCCGCTTGCTGAGTCTGGAGGAGAAACTACAGTAATTTTCTGAAATAATAAAAGTACAGGCTCTGACTGGAATGTTTTGGTTCCCTTCACTTACTTAAGTCTCAGAAAGCTATGAGAATCAAATTTGATTCCAGATCTGCAGATGTGCTTGTTGATTTTTTGGCAATTTTGGAATGAGTTGGTTTGTTGCCAGGCATACTGTGAATAGTAATGAGAATGAAGTAAAGTTGTAAATGCACCTCCGCAAATCCAACCATAATGATATTTTCTTTGAATCTTTGGGTTATGTTTTTGTAAATTAAGTTGGATTACCCAATGAAGTTAACATTTAGATCTAATTATTTGGATTGAAATGCAGGTCTACGTTTCATGATTTTAGGGGCTAAATACCGCTCTCTCTGCTCTTTCTCCCACTATAATACTACAATTCCTCTCAAATTTCTCGCAAAGTATCGTTTTCTTACATTCTACCAACATTTCCCTCTAATATGATATAACATACATAATTGATATTTCATTTTGACGTTTTTATACCGGGTTTTCAACAACTGTGCCAAACTTAAAAATTTTTCACAGGGAAAAACCCCCCAAACTCATGAAAAAAAAGGAAAGATCATTTTTTTTCTGTTTGTGATTTGAGAACCTGTCCTCTCTTTTAATGAATTCTATCATTTTTACCCCTTCTGGCTGTCTTTCATACTGAAATCACCTTTAAACAAACAAAATTAAATAATTAAACTATGAACTTCAAGGTATTTGTGGTGTATTGTCCAGGATGCATGGGATTTACTTGTAAATACAGAGGCCATTTTTAGAGCAGGAGGCAGAGATTTTTATTTGCTAACAATCACAGAAATAAGTTCTTAAATACCAATACCATAGCATCCCTAATATGGAATAAAAATATCAGCACAATCTATTCAGACAGACAGTTGTAATTATACAGAATTTCTTTTGAGTTACCATCTACTTGATTGGGATAAAAATGTTTCTAGATATGTTAAATTGGTTAAAAAAATATTTCTAGCAATTTTGTGCAAGGATATTTGCTGATCTAAGTTTAATCTGAATGATCTTGGAGAAACCTTGATACTGTGCAGTCAAGTGAGATAAGATATTAGGTATATAGCAGCTGCAATCTCTCTTTGTTCTGACTTAATGGTAATGCTTGTTTCCTTAGTCAAGTCTGTTTATGTTGCAAGGATGGCTAGAAATTTTCTTTTTGTCTAAGTATTGCATTTTGTTTTGACTTTGTCCTGCAAAATTTAAAATGGAACCTTCTATCCCTAAGCATATGTTTTCTTTTCTTTCTTTCTTTCTTTCTTTCTTTCTTTCTTTCTTTCCTTCTTTCTTTCTTTCTTTCTTTCTTTCTTTCTTTCTTTCTTTCTTTCTTTCTATTTTGGTTGGGAAGGGGGGCTTGTTATTTTTCTTTAGAATCTTTCCCTAATGAAGTTTGCAATCATCAAATTTTAATTTTGAATTGTTTCTATAACCAGATGACATTCCACCAACACTAAGTTGCACAGCTACAGTGAGAGAATTGGCCTTGTACCAAGAAATACCTCAGGTTGCACTCACACCAGACGACAACCTGAATGTAGTTGCAGTCTATCATAAATCAGGGCCGTATCCAGGGACGAGCCTGTTGGTTGCTGACTCAGATGTGGTGCACACAGTTCGGGACCACTCATTCTCTACAGACTGCACTATTTCATTTACAGTTGAAGGTAAATATAATTTTAGTCTGAAATTCCCTGTCTCAATTTTCTACTGCAGAAGATTCACGCCATAACAAAATCTTGATAGAAAACTAGATATTTTTAATCTCGAAAGCTGCCCAATTCATGCATCAGTTTCAATCTCCAAAGCTGCCCAATTCATGCATCAGTTTTCTTTTGCTGTTTGTTTAATACTGATTTTCCTTTGTTTTCCCCTTTAGATCGATCAGCTGCTTCTCTGCTCTGTCCTTCCTCTTCTGGAGATCTCCCATTCAATGACGATGGTGATGGAACATACTCCACTGATTTGAATCCAGATGACTTTACATTTTCTGGTGATGACTTGGAAATCACATTAGATCCAAGTGGCACTGTCTCTGTTACTCCTGGAGAGGAAATTGCCATCAGGGCCTCCATCACAAAATCAAATGGCAGGAAGAAAGAGTGTGGCTTTATGAAAAAAATCACAGGTATTTCTGGAAGACGCACCATTGGTCTCAATTTACCCTTCTTTTATTTATGCTTGGAAGTAGCTCACACTTCATCTCAAAATAACTATGTCCTGTAAAAAATTAAAATTTAGTTGTCTTTGATTTCATTTAAATAAGGATAAACTGCGAATTTCAGAGAGTTAATTTTTTAAGGGAAAGGGGAGGCCTACTTCAAAAAATGAAGGATGTGAATTGTGACAAATTCAAATTGGGCTACAAAATATTAATTATCAAGTCAATATATATTTTAAAAATAGTCCCAGCATGTCACTCTATTTTCATGTATATGATACTTATAGTATTATGGCTCTTTTTGCTCTAATCTGCATTGACAGTTTCTTTGTAAAGTTAGTAGCAACTGCATATTGGTGAGTCAAATCTTTATATTCTTATTATGCAGATTGTAAAAACAAAACTACAAACAATACCTGTGACATGATTTAGGGTTGTTGTTTTGAGTATTTTTTAATGTGAGACCGACCAGATCCCCTTGTGTGCTAAACTTCTCAGCATTTTTAACTTGTGACCTTGGAGTAATGTACCAAAAGGCATAAAACTGATGATGACCACTGAAAAACAAAAAAATATAATATCAAGAGTAAGGTAAAGAGTAAGACAAAAGCTTCAGTGTGAAGAAAGAAAATAAATGGAAGTAGTAATGCACTCAGGACATCTACTCCCTGACCTTTGAAAGAAGGACTCAATATGCAATAACCATAATTTAAACTAGGTGTTAAAATTATCTTATAAAGCATACCAAAAGAATGGATATTAGAGTGGTCTAAGCTCCAAACCATAATGCCAATATATATGTCAGCCATATTTTATGCCTTTATGTACATAACTGAAGAGTCACAAGTTAATTCTTTAAGGGGGCATGCTGGTAAGGAAACCTATTTTCAAAACTATTCATCTGAGAAAAATTTCCTTTGGATGGATGTTAGGTACCAATAAAAATCTGTTAATGAGATGAAAAAACATATATTTGGATTCACCGTTTTCATGGTAACGGCCGCCATGTTGAAAAAAAAAAATTGTTTTTTTTAAATCTTAAAATTTTTGCAAGTATCAAAGATATCAAGTTTCTTTTACCCCAAACAGGTTCTTAAATCATA
>JBCIKM010099677.1:1716-14468 GCA_039654465.1 Melibe viridis | reverse complement strand
CTCTCTCTCTCTCTCTCTCTCTCTCTCTCTCTCTCTCTCTCTCTCTCTCTCTCTCTCTCTCTCTCTCCCTCCCTCCCACAGGATACCAACCAGAGAACAATAGGACTCCCACTGGGAGTCTGTGAAGCAACGGCCATCCTGGGTGCGGGTGGTGCCAGAATAACATCTTGGGAAGACTTGCTTAGAACAGTCATCAGAGGTGCCTTCCTGGACGTAGCCAGCCTTGCAAGGACATGTCTTATCGGACAACTGGACAGAACAGGCAAGGAAAGGCAGGAGAAAAACTAAATACTTTTTCTTTATGTTTAAGTTTAAAAAACAAAAAACTGCAAAACATATAAATTCCTTGCAATATTTTCACCTCTTTTCATGGTATTGTTTGTCAAAAAGATTGTCAAACAAAAAATTAACATGGTAAAGGTTCGTGAAAAATTGGAAAAAAAACAGGAAACTTATAAGTTTATCAAAAGAAGAAAAGAAATGCAGATTCTATTGTTCTTATCACAACTTCCAACAAATTTGCTGAGTAAAACTACTGCCTTAACTGAATTTGTTCTCTTTTTTTTTTAAATGTTAACATTGTTTACTTTAAAGGGGGTCAGATAACCAATAAATCTATCGATCACCAGTAGAAAACATACACACACACACACACATACACACACACACACACACACACACACACACACACACACAGGGTGCTCAAAGAGATTGTAATAGGTGTTCAGATCAATTCCCTCACAATTTAGAAGTTTAAGCTAACTTTTTATTTTTTGGGGACAAATACAGCCATACAAAAGAATTAACCTGTAAATAGCTTTGCCATGCCTTGCAAATGATTATGTTCTTTGCCTCCAAAGTCTTAGGCAAATAATTGAAAAAGCAGTTTTCACAATTGGTGTCATAGGTGAGCAGAGTCGCACTTTCTTGTTTCAAAGACAGGAGTAATTTTTCTCTAATTGAAACTTCTTAAAATGACACACTGAAAAAAAAAAGTATTCTTATAATTTTAATAATAATAATAATAATAATAATAATAATATTCATATGCTTGTAGCAAAAATGACATTGAAAATTATTCTATTAAAAAGCATCTGAGGTATAAATATATTAAAAACATACAACGAGGAAGAATAATGGGCTAACATACCTGGTAATCTCTGCCAGCCCCAGTGCACTGACAGGTAGCCTGCCCCGTATCAGGCTGTGTTGCTAAACCACCACAGGAAAAGCAGCCAGTCTGGGCCAGGTAAGGGTTATAGGTATTGACAGGACACTTGAGGCAGTCTGAAAGGCTTTCGCCTCCCTCACTAGGGTTGTATCTGCCTGCAGGGCATTCTGTGGGCTCATAGCTGGCCTCTGGGCAATAGTAGCCTAAAAAGACACAACAAATAAATAATGAAGATGGTCATTTCTCTAGTTTTGTAAGTGATTATGGAAAAAAATTCTGTATCTGGAAAACTGCAATGCCCATTACAGGATGCTTGTTTTGTAAATGGGTTACATACTGTGGTACTCCAAAGTTGTATTTTTTAGTGCTTCAAGCTTTGTGATGATGGAAACAAGTTTAAAAGAGAGAAAAAATATCTGAGGGGGGAATGTCAACTTGGTAGGGAAGGGGTAAGTATTCCATGCCCAAAAGATGTGGGTGGGAATTTAGCCTGAGACACTTTGTGATTCTTTTAATCACATATCCAATGACCATGGTAAAAAAAGTGGACAGCTGAAAAGAGCTGTTTTTTTTATAGTTCACTCACTACAGCACTTACCGGGAGGACACAAGTAGGAGTTTGTTGTAGAGAAACCCAGCCAGAAGGCCTGGGAGCTGCTGTTGGACACAGGTTCGTCTGTTGTAGCCTGGTCTTTGCACACCACTCCTGCCCGACATGGCAGGCACTCTGTCCTGTTGGGGTGGGCACCATAGTAGCCTGGAGGGCAAGGCTCACATGTCTCATCAAAGCTGCGGCGAAGGGATCCACTGAACTCTTTGTAACCCAGGGGACATTGACGAGGCTCAATAGCTCCTGATTTTTAAAAAAAGTTAATTGCAGTTGGAGAGATAATGAATAAAAAAATACACATTTTATATGCCTTCAATACATAACAAAAATTGAAAACAGAAAGTTATTGTTTTTTTTCTACTAATGCTCTGATTCATATCTTAGATTGCAATGGAAGTAAGAATTGTAATGCCTTCAACATACAATGAAAGCAGAGCTTCCACATAATTGCTTCTTGCACATTACAGTAATTATTTAGAAGGAAATAATTCTTTCCTGAAGAACAAACTTAATTATTTGTGAAGAGAAGAACACAAAAAAGCTTATCATTTGATTGGCAGTAATAAAAAGAAAATAAAAATGTTCAATTGAAACCGTAAACAAAAAATCTTTTGAAAACAACCATGGAATCAAACATCTTTACATGATCAAATTGAAAATCTTGCCAAGATCATCTTCAGTCAAACTGTTCACTTCATGCTGCCAACAAGCTTCTAATCCAAGTGTTTGCAAGGTCTGATTGAATTGGTTTGTACTGCCATATTTCAAAGCCCATACCTGCATCTGTGGCATTACAGTCACAGTCATCAATGCCCTCACAGTAGTGACCAACAGGACACAAGATAGGGAAGCTGGACATCTCAGGACAGTAGTACCCAGGAGGACAGGGGGTCTGGCCCATGGACATGTTGCAATAGTAGCCTAGACACAGACGAAGAACCAGAAAAGGGTAAACTGGCTTGAAGATATTTTGATTATTTTTTTTTTACCTTGGATTGTTTTTACGCTATTTTATTTCTAATTAAAATTTCATCTTATTATAACTGTTGATTACAACCGGCCTCTTTGCACCTGTATTTATGTAATTGTCTCTCTTTCTTTGTGTCTTTGTCTCTCCTATGTTTCTATCTCTGCCTTTCTCTCTCCCTCTTGCTTTAAGAATAAAATATTGTTTACCTTTTGCAAAAAACAACAACAACAAGCACAACAATATCCCATAAGTACATAATACTTGACTCAACAAACATTTGCAAAAGTTTTTATGTAAAGCTAATAGGTATTGACACAAACTGGCAGCTGAAGTTTGACTGCCACATTGAAGGCCTATGTCGCAAATTGTGACTGCAGCTGAATGTGCTGAAAAGACAAGTTAACATCTCATAAAGTCAAATAAATTAACTATATTTCATACTTCTATTCTCTCCAATTTTTCCTTCTACCTGGCATTTTTGCTTCAATGCTAACTTACTAAAACTAAAAAAAATTTAAGATAGAGCTTTGCGTTTCATCTATGAGGACTACTAAAGCTCATATGAGCAACTTTTAACAAGCGCTAGAATATCATCATTGAATCAAAACAATAATTTACACTTTCTTCAACACAGAAATTAAAAATCGATCAATATGTAGGCGTTTGGTTGTGCATAAATATACCCATATAATTAAATGTTAAGCTTTAAAATTTTTTTTCTAAATAAAAAGAAAACTGGTCAGTCAGAGATTTGGCATCAGTTTGAGTTTGTTATTAAAAATATATCAAGATAAAATAGTATTAGTTCAAGCTCCATTTTTTTCACCTTTCCGATAGTATCAGGTTTGTTATTGAGAAATGTGATTTAAAGGGAGTATTTTGTTGTTGAAGTTACCTACTAGTGACATTGAAAAACTGAAGGTTTTATGTTTCCTAGGATTTTTCTTTTGATTTTTTTTTTAAAGTACAAATCTTTTTCTATGTCCTTTAAACTATATGACATAGAAGGCTATCAACTTAAAAGTGGATTGTCCCCCTGAACATGATTATTTCGAAATAGATGAACACTATGAAACTTGGAACTACTGACCAGCGCTGCAGATGGTCTGGTTGTGAGAGCCTGGTGGGCAAGCCATTCCCTGGTCACACTGGATGCCAGGATAGGTCATGTTGTCAGTGGGGCAGAAGAAGCCTGCAGGGCACAGGGTGCAGTCAGCCAGCGAACCAGCTCCTACCTCCCCTCTGATTAGGACAAAGGTACAAAAGCAATATACCTAAAGAACGCACAAATACACACCAAGGTTCCAAATCAAAAGCCACCTCAAAATTCAAGACCTTAGAATTGTTTTCAAGACCTGTAGTTTAAGAAGAAAAATACGAGCAATACACTCATAGACTTTTCCCAACTTCCTGACTGAGAGGGAACCCTCACAAACATACACACTTACACACACACACAAACACACACACACACCACACAAACACGCATACACACACACACACTCACACAAACACACACACACACACACAAACACACACACACACACACACAAAGTAACACTCACAGGTGAAGGATTGCATTTCTCTAACTTTTAAACTTCTATTATTTTTTTCACAAAATTAAGATCAATTTTGTTTTTATCTAGAGAAAGCTTTAATGAATCAACAAAATCTATAACAAACACATCCTTTAGAAATGATTAAACACTACTAATTACAAAACACATCATTGTTTAACAAACTGATACACAAACTACACCCAAAGTTAGCCCAGAGGAGAAATATTGTAGAACATACCTTTTGCCTTGAATTTTAAATAAAATCTACATTTACCTATAGGTTCCCACAGGGCAGACCACAGGGGTGGAGGTGGCGTTGACACAGTAAGACCCAATGGGACATGGCTTCAGTGTGTAGTTGTAGATGCCCACTGTGTCACACACGTAGCCTGCAGGGCAGGGCAAGCACCAGCTCTCATCCTCTGCCCCTTCAAGTTCATTGTAGGTTCTGGTAGGTGACAAGAGATCTCAATTGTCACAGAATCTTCACAGTTCATGAGAAAATTTGTCTTTGGTAACATCAAAGTGGAAATCATGTACAATTTACAGTTTCTAAATCAACATTGGGAATGCGCATAGGTATATGTTAAAAAACAAAACAAAAGCAAACAAAAAACAAACAAAAAAATTCAATTCAGTTTCCATATCAAAGAGTATTACCACAATCCCTCCAGTCCACTGGGCTAAAAATCTTGTCATAGATTTGAATCTAATTATGGCTAAAAAAAAAAAAAGAAAAAAAGAAAAAGGAAACTGGCCTTTTGAGCTGGGAACACGGTACCACAACCTTGGTACCCATGAGGGATTTATATATTTCATTTAGGTTTAAACTCAATGCAAACAGGAACACCCATGTTTTGCAGATAAACAAAATGTTAATTCCTTGCCAAAGGAGATGAAGTGCCAAAGCACAGCTTAACCCTGGGTTATCTGGGTTGCTAGTACAATGCTTCATCCACATACAGATAAGGCTTTAAAAAAAAAAGAGACAGAAAAAAAAAAAAAAAGAGAGAAAAGAGCAACTCCATACATTTTATTTTAACACAAGGTTGTAAATCAAATCAGTGGCATGTGCATGGTAGATGTAAAAGCTGAGACTAATCATGTGAATTTGAACTTCATAAAGATTATATACATAAAAAAATATATATATATATATATAAATATCTATATATATATATATATATATATTGCTTTCACAGTTAGATTATGAGGTGTTCAAAGTGCCTCACGTGACTGGGCAGGGCTGCATCTCCTCAGACACCTTGCAGTAATATCCTGGGTAGCAGGGGATGGAAAAGGTGGAGTTGTCTGGACAGATGCGGCCCCCAGGGCAAGGCTGGCATTCTGTCACATCTCCCGCTCCCACCTTGTCAATAAACTTGTATTGGGGGCACACCTGTGGGGTTGTGGTACCTGGGGCAAAATATATGAAAAGCACATAATGTCATATGGAATGAGACTTTTGAGAAAATGTTTCAGAGGGAGAATTTTATAAGTAACACAGCAACTAACTTTTTTCTAGATAATTTAATATTTGCTCTTAATTTGCCTGCTTAATTGACTTTATTTTGTGTATTTCTTCCCTCTGTCCTCACAAAACTAATCATGATAGTAAGTTTGCACTGTGCTTTAAAAAAAGGGAGATGATATTTCTCATCTTACCCTGAACCATAGCCGTCTGAATGCTGGAAGACGCAGCTGTCAGTTGGCACTAAATCTATCACAACAGTATCAAAGTCTTACAGGAAAGATATCTTTAAAATTTCTAGAAACGGGAAGGGTTCCAATTTATAAATATCAGCTGAGCCTATACAGCATTCTACTGCTCAGACAACCTTTGTCTTGTGGAAAGAAACATGTTTTTTGTCAAATTTAATTATGCAAACAAGAAGGCATGCAATTAAGCAATCTAAGAATGTCATAAAACTTATTATGCCCGGCAGATAAAATACTTTAGAAGCAATGAAACAAAACAAACAGAGGACTCTTAGAATTAAATTCTCACAAACAAACTTCAGTTAACATCATGGTGAGGCACGCAAGGAAGACCAATCCCATGTTGGAGAAGTGGGTTTTGAGCTATAGCTGATTAAAGCAAAAAAAAATCTTGATTTTTAAAAAATAAGTTTTCAATAATACCAGAATCTTTTATCTTAAATCTACATCCTCAATAGATTTTAAAACAAAATTCCCTCTCTAAATATTTTATAATTCAGTCATTTTAGCAAAGCTGTTTAACCCATTTCTCTTCACAACTGACCAACAGCCAATACACACACACCCCTAGCCTACTTGTCAATCGTTCTTTGTCCTTTGCTTTCTTCTTGAATCACGTTGAATTGTCTATCAAATCAAAGGTCTTTTTATACGCACAAAACAATGTGAAAAGCTATGTGTACTTAGTGCACATCACCTAAATCTAGACAAAAAAACAAACAAACTTAATTCCACGATGAATCCTGTTATAACGGCCTTAAAACTGCATAAGTTGGATGAAATATGCTATTTTTACTGCAAAAATACTTTATTGTGGAAGTTTATTTTTTGGTCATTTTTTCTTCCAAACTATTTTCAATAATGGGGAGTTTAAGACTTTTGCTTTGTATTAATTCAGCTTAAACAGCACTCACCAGCAGGACAATAGAAGCCATAAGGACACAGGCCATTATCTCCTGTACTGTTGCTGGGGTTGGGGGCATCATTGCCATAGCGACACCAGTAGCCAGCAGCACAGTCTCCTGCAATCTGGCCTCCCAAACAGTATTTTCCTGCAATAGTTACGGATATAAACAAAAACACCAAGTAGTCTTTTATTATACAATTTTTAAAGAGTGAATTTGGGTATACTAGGTAAACTAGATATATAACTATATTTTGTAATTCCATGGACAGTATGTCTGGATTTAACTTAAAACAGTATAGAATACATTCTTGGGTTTTCGTTTGAAAGGCTTTGGATTTCTTTTTCTTAATTTTAATGTGAACACACCTTTTTTCATTATTGAGTAAACACTTTGTTTTTTTATACTACTGTACCTGTTTATGGAAGCCATCGAGAACAAAAAATAAAAAAAATATCCTGTCATAAATCAAAACACATAACAAATGATGAATCACCATTTTAACACAGAGACAACATTTTCAATATCAAGTGTACCTACATGCTACACATTAATTTCTGATCAAGTGATATAAGTGTGACAAAGTGTCTAAGCCAAAGGCACAATGCCTAGGATGGTAGCAATGAAAACATACCTGCTACACAGCTGGCACAGTCAGACTCATCCTCCAGTCCTGTAGTGAGGGCATCTGTATAGGTGCCATTGGGGCACAGGATGGGATCTGAGGTTCCGTTAGGGCAATAAGAGTAGGCAGGGCAAGGGTCAGGGATGCTGGTGTTTTGAACACACACAAAACCTGATGGACAGCTCAGACAAGTCTGTTCTCCAATATTCGGCTGGTATGTGCCTGGGGATTATCATGTAATCAACAGCAAATGTGAATAATCCAATTAGAAAGCTTGTTTATAAAACTATTGTATGCATAATAGTTAAATCAACTTTGGTTGAAAAATGATTGATAATGAGTACCAACAGATCTAAATTTGTTGGAAATACTTGAGATATGGGGATGTGTTTCTTTTCACAACTAGGATGAAAGCAAATGAAACTCAATTTTTTTCATAGCTTTCACATGTTAAAACATTTTTATATAACCTTTAGTGGAATTAAAAACTTGACAGAGTAGGAGACAAAATTCTCAAAGATTCTACCGGATAACATAATGCAAAATTCCTTTTTAATTGGATTTTCTTTATTCTCAAAAGAAACGATACTTTAATGGTGCAATGATGGTTATTAAAGAAGAAGAGAAATGAGAAAAATAACATTGCTTACATATCCAGAAATGGTTTTTGTTATAATATAATTATTATTTACCTGCTGATTTTTATATTTTAATCACATTCTTACTGATAGAATTTTTATCTTTGATTTAATTTGCCAAAGGCACTCCTGCCAGATGTAAATGTTGATACATTCTGTTCCACAAATTACACACAGAAGCGCACATTCCCCAATTTATTCAGGACCTACATAGAACAAAGATACTGGTGCCTACTGCGTTAATCTTAAATTGGGTTCTGGAGCTGATAATGTGATGAAAGTGTCATGAATGTTTTTATATTTTCTTGATCAATTATTTCTATGGGAAGTTTGTTCCAGTCAGTAAAGGTCCATGGGTAAAAGATGTGTATGTACATGTTGGTTTTATAATGGGGTTGGGTGTTTTTATGTGTGTGGCTCTGTATAGTATGGTATCTGCCTGAGACTTGTTTGTAATAGTCTGGGACCTTGATTCTTGTCAGGTTGTGGTTGCATTTGAAGAACAGGTTTAGGCATGCTGGTCAAGGGGTTTCCACCCAAAGCTATTTAGATTGTTAGAGATACATCCAGCATCCAGGCTCTCTTCAGCGACAGTTTGTGACAAATTATGCAGCCTGCCTTTGTAACTTTTTGATCTTTGTTATATACATTTTTAGGTGGGGGTCCCGTACTGTACTTGCATATTCCAAGGAAGGTCTAAGCAGAGTTCTATAGGCTTGGTCTTTCACTTTTGTTGGAGATTGGTGACGATTTTGTTCCAGGAAGCTAAGCTTTTTGTCTGCCTTGTTTGTGATACTGTCAATATTGGTGTCCCATCTCAGGTTTATATTAAAATGAATGCCGAGACATGGGACAGTTTTGACATGTTCCACTGGTTGATTGTTGACTTTAAAGCAATATACTTTGTGTTGTTGTTTGTTCCTGAGGATGTAAAGCACTTTGATGGGTGAAATTTCATCAGCTTAGTGTTTGACCACTGCACAAGGGAGTTAAGATCTCTTTGGAGGTTGCCTGAGTCATTTTGTTCTTTGATGTTGCGGAGAAAAAGACTGTCATCAGCAAAAAGTTAACATCAGAGTTATGTTTTGTAACTCACTTGTATGTGTGTTGGTGTATATGTGGGGGGGGGGGGGGGGGGAGGATTTTTTCTTTCCTTTACTCTTTCCCTAGTCACTTAAAGCATGCACAAATTTCCTTTTTAGGGGATGAATAAGGTTTTATCTTATCTTATCTTATTTTTTAAGTCAATAATTAGCAGATCCATGATTATTTATTTTGTCTTTTAATTAAATCATAATCTACTTTCCTTCTTGGGTACTGGCATAGCCTAAGGTGTTGAACTAAGACTTCCCCCCCCCCTCCCCCTCAAAAAAAAAACAACCCACAACAAAAACAAAAAACAAAGCAAAAAAAAAAACCCCAAACAAAACAGAAGAAAAATTAAACAAAAACAAAATACAAATCATTCACAAACTCCAACCTGGAGGGCATCCAACAGGCACCCCAGTTTTCTCAGGACAGTAGAACCCGGCAGGACAGGCATAAGAGGAGGGCATAGCTGTTTCAATCTTGGCCACATCAGGACAGTAGTATCGGGCCTGGCAAACACCTGCGGGTCCCAAGCTACCTGTGTTGTCACAGTAGTAGCCTGGGTCACAGGGCCAGCAGTTGGCTTCCTCCTCTCCTCCTGTGGCATTACGCATGGTTCCTCTTGGACAGGCTGTGGCAGAGAGAGTTCCTGTGGGAGTAAAAAGATAGGACAAAAAAGTAGAGATGAAGGCATTATGGGCACATTATGAAATATGGTGCTCTCATCCAAAATTTTCATGAATAATGGGTGGTTACTCTGTTGCAGGCATAGATGGCAGCTGTAGGGGTTGGATGGGAAACAGGGGAGTAGCTTTATTGACTTCCTGTGTTACACATACTACCAGCAATTTTCTAACATCATTGTTTTCAACAATATTCTGCCTTGTTAGACCACTACACTTTCTCATCTTCATCCTCCTCCTAGTAGTATTTTTACTATTTTTATACAGTTTTGGACCTTTAACAGTTTATGAACTTTCTTAAGGTTTTTAGCTTGCAAGATAATCGATGACAAAGAAAGTGTGTAGGCTGTTAAAGGCCTTTCTTTATCTTAGCTTTGATTGCTTATGTATTGCTCAATACCATTAGTTAAAACCTTTGATTGTAGTTATTATAGATTTTAGCAAAGAGAAAGGCAAGAATTATAATGAGGATTTGATTACAAAAACAAACACATGTTATGAAACCTCTCAACCCGTTTTCAAAAATGGAGGTTGCCCATTCATTCATTGTTTTTTTGACCTTGCTTTGACATCACATAATTTGTCTAAAATCTCATGTCATATTTTTCTTTAAAATATGCTGTCACACAGACTGCAGTCAACACACACTTTTGTCATTCATTGAATGTTGCAAGCAGGCATGGATCAAGTGATAGTCTCACGTAATTTTGTCCATAACAACTGTGTTGAGCCGAGAGAGAAAGATGTTATAATTTCATTTTAACACTCCAACTCCACCCAAATCAAATCTTCCTGTTACACTGCTTGTGCAATGCACACATACATAGGTAACTCTGCACAGTGATCCATCTAAATCCCTAGGTTGCTATCTCACCTTCCAAGCAGTAATGCCCAGCAGGGCACGGCCCATTTAGTCCATCATCAGGAGCAGCAGAGGTAGCATTGGCCACGCAGAGGAAGCCTGCCAAACACTCACCACCTGGACTGGACATGCCGGTTTCATTACAGAACTGACCAGCTGGACATGGCAGACATTCCCAGGCATGGCTCAGACCAGTGTGAGGGTTGTAAGAGCCTATAACAGACATTTAGATGCCAAAAAATATATCATCATTTGAACCACTTTTATAGATTAAGAGAGACAATCCCTACAGCTGTAGATTATTTATCAATTCTTTGTAGATGCTGTAAAGCTTCATATTAAAAGACACTGTTATCATTTTTTTTTTAATTTGGCAAAAGCAATGCTTTCCTTCAAACATGGGAGAATCAGTCTGCATGCCATATCAAAGAGGGGTACACAAGGGATACATTGGCAATGTAAAATTTCTTATTAATTACACAAAGTTTCTTCATTTTACTTTTGCTACATTCTGATGTTCTAGAAAAAAATCCTAGACATCTCACTCAGAATACAATTTTCAATCTATAAAATAGATTATGGGTTTTCACGAGACTTGACTATAATACTCTTTTATAACAGCAAACCATAATTGATACAAAAAATTATATCATTTGTTAAAACAAGCCCTTAATAACATCTATTCTTGACCCCCCCCCCTCCCCCTTTGTGTTGCAATGCCCTAAAGCCAGCAATAAACTGGTGACATTTGAAATTAACATAGCGCGACCAGTACTCACCCATAGGACAAGGGGTGCCATCATTGTCTGTGCCATTCTCACAATAATAACCGGCAGGGCAGGGCAGAGAGGCATTCATACCCTGGTCTGGACACGTCTGGCCCTCAGGGCACTCCAGGCACTCAGCTGCATAGGAAGGACACAAATCAGAGGCAAGGTGGTCACGTCAACTCAAACACCCTTGTGCAATTTCATAGACTTAAAAATGTAATCGGGCGAAATAAATTTTGTAAGCTGATTCCAGAAACTACATTGAACACTTCTTAGTTCGTAGTTACTATTTCAGGAAACCCAAGTGCAGTGATTCTAAGCCCTTTTTGCTGAGGCACAAAAGCTAGGAGCAAAACATAAAAATATTTCCCAATAACCTCATTCTATTACTGTTAAAACTTATATGTTGTTAAAATGCCCATTTACATCTCTTCTGATTTTTCCTCTCCCCTCTTAAAACATTTCAAAATGAAATGAGCTCATTGTTTGCATGGGAGCATGATAAAACCTGATTTGCTATCTCTCACCCAATCCAGTGGAAGGTCCGTAGGTGCCCTTGTCACAAGGGGTCTCCACCACGTCCCCAGACTCACAGTAGTGACCAGCAGAACAGATGTAGCCCATCACATTGTCTGTGGGGTTGGCATATGCAGAGCCAGACAGGCATATGTAGCCAGCATCACAGGGAAGGCTTACACCTGGGGAGAGACCAAAGAGAGAGAGAAGATGTCATCATCAAAATGGGGGGAAGAAAAGCGGAAAAGCATGGAGAAGAACTTTGATTCTCTTCACAGTTTGCACCCTTCTTTATCATAAAGAGGAAATAAAACAAGATGATGACAGGCGGATATAGCCTGGAGCACTTGACAGGCTCATTTCTGACAAAGAAATAAAAGTGTTGGAAACTTGGCAACTTCTTTTTGCAAATATCCTGGATTCATCTCCAAGGTAACAGAAATTTAAGGAATGGATGGTTGAGTTTCCCTTGTTAAGTAAATAGGGTGAATGACCTCCAGTTAAGAATGGTGGGGGAGAATTGTAAGGGAGAGTGGAGTGTGGGGGGGGGGGGGGGGAACAAAGTTTGGAAGCCCCTATTTGGAAACCCTCTCCCCTATTGAAGATGGATGTAAAACTCGGAGGTCCCCCTGGTT
>JBCIKM010099455.1:0-14469 GCA_039654465.1 Melibe viridis | reverse complement strand
GAGAGAGAGAGAGAGAGAGAGAGAGAGAGAGAGAGAGAGAGAGAGAGAGAGAGAGAGAGAGAGAGAGAGGCGGAGGGAGAGGGGGATGGAGGAGAATCCACTGTTTTTTCAACTCCCCACTCAATAGGAGCACATAAACAAACATCCCCTAAACCTGAATAGAATCATCAGAGGTGGAGGAAGGGGCAGTGGTGGGTGGTAGCCCAAAGAGAAATACAAAAAGACATGAACCCTCAGATGCAATATAGCATTTGATTTGCATCTCTACCTCAAACCATACAATGAGCATAAATGGCTCACAATCGGGCACCACAGGTGAGCAACTCCCTCCATGTTATCAAACTGAAAGGAAGTAAATACAAATGAAACATCCCAAAACTTTGACCACAAGCACCAACAGCATAAAGTCGGGTCCTGGACAACAGGATCATACGCAATGTGACTTGATTGATTCACATAAGTCACTTTCAACAGTATGGTGTTTCGTATGATTATGGTGGAGGGTGAATGGCTTCTCCTTCCAGCTGTAACTCAACTTTTGCCGGCATTTTCAAGCATTATTATCATACACTGCCACCTCTTCATGAGCGCATAGCAGACAACTCTCACGAGCGACATCGCTGTCTTATTCACAAACTTTTGCTATCCACAATTCTCTTTCTGGGTCACTGATGTTCGAACCGATGAAAGTTTTTAAAAAAAAAAAAAAAAAAGTCACCATTCTCGTACTGAATTTCTTTTTCCGCACAAACAGTTTTCTATACATTTTGGGTGGTTGGACGGAGAAGATGGGCGTGGTCAATATGTCTGCCTCAATCGAAACAACAACCATGTGCAGGACATCCAAAAATAACTATGCACGCACAGTGTTGAACCATGCCGCTTCGTGCCAAGTGATAAAGAGGTGCAATGGTGCATGTTATAGGGTGTGCTGTCCCTGGCTAAAATAGCACTGAGTCATTACACTCCCTTGTAGACAATAAATAACAGTAACACGAATGACTAAGATATCAACAGGAGGCTAAGGGATGGGAATGAATGACAACACAAGACATGCATTAAAGACATAATATCTGATTTAATTTTGGGCGGAATTCCGTCAATGGACGGAAGATTTACAGGTCTGCACATATTCAGGACTTCATTCGAGAAATGAATACAATATTTTTGTACCTTTACAATGTACGGCTACTGCTCCATCAGTGGCTTCAGAGAGCTCCAAGAACTGCTTTACAATTGATTCACTGGGAACGCTCCCATCAATGAAAAACAGATCATGGTGGTCAAAACCCCCATCAATGAATCTCCGTGCCTCATAGATTTTCTTATTGAGCCTTACAATGCAGGTAACACCAGTCTTGCGAAAGTATGCAAAATAGGCCTCTGGTGCATGCAAAGGATAGCCTGTGCGAAAGATGAAAATCAAACAAAAGGATGAAATGATGGCAATTTCAGTATATCTATAGATGTCTCCAAGCGAATTGTTGAATAAATTCTTTACAAATTATTTACATTCTAATCTAAAGCAATGCAAAATCAAAATGACAAGACTTAATGACACAATGATGTGATAAACCAAAAAATATGGATGCTCTATTGTGTAGTCTCTGTTGTTTGTTTGTTTATTGTAGGTTTTAGGGCCCCACAACAAACGAGGGTCGTAGAGGATCCCAGAGGAAAGTAAGATCATAGAATTAGTTCAGAGAGGGAACAGATCAAACCACAAACAACAGATAGATGATTTACACTAAAAAATAAATATCTTTCAAAACAAATATTGACACCACAGAGCAGAGATACCAACCTAGTAATTCAAATATGTGTATTTTCAACAAAAAATGCATATCCACTCTCAGATGATGGAACACTGAGAAGATCAAGAATGCAGACGATAATCCAAACGTGAAAAGATGCATCAATTATCCAGTTGTTATATTATATCCAAAAGCAAAGAATAAAATATCCACAAACATTTTACAAAACAATATCTTCCGTGTTACACCTGCTGGTTCTCACCAATTAATTACTGTCGTCAAAGAGGGGCATCGTTGGTTCATCCTAGATGCAATAATTCGATGACTTATTGCTGACCAGACACATTTGCGACCCTTACAGGTCGTTGAAATGGCTGGACTGCGGAAATTGAGCACCTTTTCCCTAAATTTTCCAGACCATATTTTTTCCAATTGCATTTCCCCGTTTGTTTTTTTTTCCTCCAAAATAAAATATACGACTTTCCAAGAATCCCCTGACCCGGTGGGCCACATGAAAGTAAGAATCTATCAAACGAACTAAGTTAAGATGTAATAGTATTCAGCATCCTTTTTATCATATCAATAAGGTATGAAAACTACAGTATTAAATAATGAGCTCAGGGACAACGTTCTGAGAAGCAAGATCAAACACCATGTATGCGAAACTATACCAACGGAGTTTACCACTAAATAACTAGATATTTGAAGGAGCTCAATACAATTTTATGACACATGATCACCGAAAATTTGTATTTGTTCCCACATGATCATATTTCCTTCAAAAATTCATATAAAATTTATATTTTCGTACTAGTTGGCATCTCTGCACAGAGATGATTTGCAATGACAAAAAAAATCATCTCTCCCAACAAATACAAGCAATGGCAATCACTCATGACAGCATAATTGGTCAGGAAGACCAAGGATCTTCAAACCTCTGTGTACAAAAGTACTCATTACATTTAACTTATGACGCTGCAGTCATGCACCAAATGGTATGAAATAGGGATGACAAATGAGCAGCTAACAAGACAACAAAAACAGGACATTACAGAAAAGGGGAAAAGCAAGACGATAGAGTCAAAACAAAAGTAGAAGGGCCCACCAATCGCCCGCTTTCTGAATTTTAAAATTGTCCCAGTGGATGTAAAAAAAACTGATGAAATAATATTACCATTGTCTATCTTTGATTTTGGATGAGGTCCACAAAAGGCCAAAAATTTGTTTGGCACAATCCAGTTGAAATCCCCATTTTCCACTTTCTGATAAGAGAATGGGGAAATTTTTTCCTCAGAACTGTGAGTTTCAATAACTTTTAATTCTTTATTTTGATTTCTTTTGAATAGCTTTATACTGCATTACAACAGGAAAACCAAGCCGAATATCACTAATTATAAAACCCAAAGCTAGCCAGAGATTTATTTGACAAAAAGCAGAGAAATCTTACAACTTATTATTACATAGACAGGTAAAAAATTCCACGACTCAAATGAGGCATAAAAATAAAGTCATGTCCCTCCTTTTTTTCTTTTTTTTTTTTTAAACAATCTATCAAAAGTCAAAATCTCATGTAAAAATTCTGCTTTTAAAGATAAATAAAAAAAAGGGAATGATAAGTCAATCAAAATTAAACTGTTTTCCAGTTTTGCACAAAATTAGCTTTATTGCAAAGAGCAGCCACATTGTGACTGGCAAAGGAATAATTTCAAACAAGAAACCTCTTACTATATAATCAAGAATCAAACAAACCTCATAATGCTCATACTCGTCAACATCAAAGGTTTCAAAATTGAAGAATCCATTCACAAGAGCCTTGAAATAAAATAGAAAATAAATACAATTAATTACTATTAATTGAATTAAAAAGGAGCTGCTTTAAATTCATGAACATGTACTACATTCTTGTCAAAAATATACCAAAAAAAAAAAAAAAAAATTCAATTTAAGATGATATTAAATAAACAAGTGATCCATCTAAAAAAATGGTAGGAGTATGAAAACTACATAAAAACTGAACTCATTATAAGATTTAATTCATTGTGTGCAAATACAGAGAAATTTTAAGCATGGATAAATGATTTAACAAAAACCAACCAAAATAAAACAACTGGAAGTGTTGATCGTGCAAATAGAAAATTATGTGGGGAGAAAAAAAAATACTCACTTTATTCAAACCGTGTAAACAATCAAGCAATGTGAGATTGTAAGAGCAGGGACCAAATGAGGCATCTCTGCAAAAGAGTGTAAAAAAAAAAAATGTACCCTGAACTTCTATATCATGGGCTTGGTTAAATCTTTGAATATTTCTCACAACTCAACTGCCCCTATCATAAAAACTGTTGTAGCACAGTATTCCATTCCACTGCCCATTTTTCAAAGTTTAACACCCAAACTAAACAAACTGAGTATTCAATAAAAACTACTGATGGATTCAAACCAGGCACCAAAGATTTATTAGCCCAGCCTGTGGGCTTTTTCAAAAGTGAAGATGTAAATCATTTGTAGCCATGGGTGAAAGTTCAGAAGACAGGAAAAACCTGCAAGATGTGGGCAGCACTTGGAAAATCCGGCAAGACCACTCCCCCCCCCCCCCCCCCACACCAATGAAAAACAAAACAAATTCCAACCACACACCCCACTCCCAACAAAAAAAAGATAAGACAACAGACGTGAGACTGACTGGAGAAGAAAATGTCTTAAATTTTAGTCAACCGATTTCAAGTGTCACTAACCAAGCATTGCTAACATGGTAGCCGTCATTATTCACCACTAATTTGAGGTAAAATGTAAAGAATTCAGTCTTGTTTTATAGTTTTGTGACAAGAAAATAGACGTTTGACAATGGTTTACTTGGGAAAAACGATCAAAAGTAAATAAGTGTTCAAAGGAAAATGCTTGGTTGTTGATGGTTGTTATAAAATAGTTTCATTAATTTCATGTCTTTTCTCAATGAGCATTGCATGATTGGTCCAGCACTTAACTATATTGATAACACACCTACTATACATATCAAGCATGATACGAAAACATTACTTTCAGTCAGGACACAACTATGCAATGGTATTCAGAATTTAAAATATTTCATGTTTCAATTGTTATAAAGGCAGGTCTGCGTATAGCCCAGTGGGTTGACATGGCTTGTCTGTTACTAATTATACTATCCGGTCATCTGTGAGACACTCTCTTTTCTTAGCAACAACTACGGGAGAGTCCGAAAGTCAGGCCCGAAATGGCTGTTTTTGTGGGACAACAAAAATCGAAGCTCCAATTTTAAAAGGAGAGAGAGATAGAGGGTGGGGGGAATAGGCAGTTGATAGCAATGAGGCTGGTGCAAAAGTTCAACGATTCTCTGCCTACCTGCCAATCGCCATCGGCAAGCGCTCACACAGAGCACTATTGGTACACTCACCCCCCCCCCCCCCCACACACCCACGTCATTATTTTCCCCTACAGAATAGGACTGGTCTTCTGGTCAGGGCCAGACCAGACGTCCATGCAAGCTTAGCTGTAGAAAGACTGCTGCAGCAAGTAACGTTAGCAGTCTTTTTTAACCTTGGTCAGTCTGGTCTTTTTAACCATGGTCAGGCTGCGGACCGGCAGTTTAGCAGTGCACTGAGGACCGCCCAGGCCTAGTGTAAAATAATATTTTAATTTATATCAAATATCGTTGCCAATCATGGTTGAAAGGATAGATAGTATTATTTTTTTTGTTTATGCATTATATGATAGGGCGATTGGAGCAAACTTGATAGTTTCTCATCTATGCATGTCCCCTACTGGTTTTACTAAGTTAGGTTGTCCATTTCACTCATTCTTTGGTTTGTTTTGAGACTGGCCTTGCGTAAAATGAAAATATCTCAAATTTACGAAAAATCTAAAAGAGATATCTAGTTTCTGACTTCACGTTTGGCTTCTACATAAAAAATTACTAGAATTTGCCATAATTCATGTAAATAGGATGATCTATTTAAAAGTATTGAAAGAAATCCTCTGAAAACTTACTGTCAATCCTCCCATTTTAGAGTTTTTTCCTCTTTGGAAATGTAATCCAAATTTAATCACAAAAAATGTAACTTTTTCATATTTATGAATATATTTTGATAATTCAAAAACAATAATACTCAGGGTGACAATATCGATCGATTGAGTCCATTACAAACAGATTGCACAAAATCTAATATTTTGTAGTTGTTGCTACTTTTCTGCAGGCAAACTTTCACCCATGTTTGTAGTCTTACTTAAATGTCCTCTGGTAAAATACACATAGAAGTGACAGAACAAATACATTGTCATACAATACCTGAAGGGCAGAAAAGGTGGATTTGATCCTGCAACTAAAGGTCTGTATGCCTCCTCAGGAGTTTTCTTGAGGTAGATAATCTGTGGAAAAATTATCATAATAAATATGCAAATTTTCAAACAAGATTTTCCTCCCCTGTGGTGACTGAAAATCTATACTTCAAGAAACACAATAGAACTTTTGATTTCTCATTACAATGCTTTTAAAACCATCAAGATCTCTCAATACACAAAGTTATGAAATTTCAAATTAAATCTAAAACTCTTTACAGAATTACTTGTACAGACCTGCCGTTCAAGTGAAAAATAAATCAGTATGATCGCCTTGAAAAATCGGTATTTGAGGAAAAAAATCGGTATGCTAATTTTAAAGCGTTTGTCTCACTAGTGACAGCTGAAATTTGTAGATTTATGATACAGTGCTATCAGTCTACTTTCAAGCTGACGGGTTTCTCCTAATCCAATCACAATCACAACGATGGAAAATTTGACATTGAAACAGTATTTACACTACATAAAACACAAGCGCTGTCTCCAATCTTGATAGACTAATATCCAAGTGTAAAACCAATGAAAACAAGCAATTAATCCATGAGCGAAGGGTACAGAATGAGAAACCTAGATGACCACAATACAATGAAGTAGAATAGTTGTAGCCGAAACGGCCGGAGTCGAGCGCGTAGCGTAGCGCGAGGCACTAGTATCAGGTAGTCTGGCGTGCCACTCTGGGGTTGATTAATTGCTGCAGTTCAATCATTTTTGTGCACGGTTGTCTTAAGTAACAAGCCAAAAGCAGATACAACAATTAAGCATCCTTTACTTGACCCACAATGATAGCTTTCGGCCCCGGCTTATCGAGCGAGGCACCTTTGATCTCGGCTCACGGAGGGACCAGAGCCGAGCCCCGCATCACCTGTTATCAGTCTCCTCCCCTCCCCCTACTACATTACAATCACACAAGGTATCCGAGGAAAGCTTTTCTCCCCTAGCGAAGTCATCTGGTTCTGTTGTTTTTCAGTCACGTAAACAAAAAAAAAAAATGAAAATCTTTTTTTTCCACTCAAATAAAAAAATCGGTATGACTGTACCGCAAATCGGTATTTTCCAAAATTTCCAACAAAAAACCGGTATGATACAGATTAATCGGTATGAACAGCAGGTCTGCTTGTATATGTCTATAAAGTTTTGATAAAATCTTCCTAAAACTTGGCATCCAGGATGCAATATTAGTGTTGAATTCAATTCTTACATAAACTGTTTTTGTTTTTCATCATTAGTTCAGTTTTTAAAATGTACAACAGTCTGCTTCAGAAAATAAAACACATCATTTTGATTTGTCTCTTTTTATCACTGCTATTTAAATTCTAAAACCCTTTAATCCCTTGTAAATCCCATGCTGAAAGAAGAAAAAATGGCTGGTGAACAACTAAAATCTCTCACTGGCAATTTCCCTAGCAAAACCAATAGAAATCTGTATTTTAATATTAAAGGCATTTTATGCTTTTTACAGACATTTACTTTCGATTTTATGTCGAGAGATATGATTGGGTTCTTATCTTAACTGATTTCAAGGGAGTCCGGTTTAATTTTTGGAAAATGTCATTGCATCTATTTGAATGAAATTCTTTAATCATAAAGAAAATTTACTCGGCTTTTTCAAACTGTTAGGTAACAATTTCTTTTCTATGACCCTCGTGTGTCGTGGGGCCCTAAAACCTCCAATAAACAAACAAACAAGCAAACAAACAATTTCTTTTTCTTTTCAAAAGTATGATCTGCAAAGTAAAAACTAAATGACTTGTTCAACCTCCTCAAAAAAAGAACACAGACTTGCTTACACGGGGTGTTAAGTTATTAAGTCATACCTTTCCATTAAGATTTCTTTATAAATATCCCGGTATCAGATTGCAAAAGAGGGAAACCATTTTCTTAAGTCTAATAAAATCAAGGCCCATAGTTTCACTGCTGCTCTGCAGCATTGCTACAAACTTAACATTTGGCAAAGATTTTAATATTTATTTATACCCATTTGAGCACAAAAAATTGAAACCCCAAAAATCTAATGAGCTTCTATGATAGAAAATATACACTTACAGCATAGGAGGAGATCATAAACGCAGCATTTGCACGTTTTCTAGCATCAAAACTTGTGTAATGAACAATTCTTTTCTTGGCCAAGGAGAAAGACTTGAGTTTCTTGTTGACCTTGCAACAATAGCGATATAACATTCCCAAGTTCACAGGCCCAAAGTCGGCATAAAAACTGAAAAGACAAAAAATTTGCAAATTATAATTATTTGATATCTAAAACCTTTAAAATCAGTCCCCTCACTTAAGTTAATGGAACAATATATTTCAAGACTTACTTTTCATAGACAAGCTCATCATCTACACAAAAATAGTGTGTGTTAGCTGTTGATTTTGGCTTTGTACGCAAAGAAGCAAAGTAGAGGCGATCTGAAAAATAAAAACACAGAAAATGATATTAAATGTCTTAGGTAAAGCAAGAGAAAGTATTGATTAATAAATTTCCCCAAACAATTATCAGTTTAATAATAATGAACATATCTATATTATATCAATGCATGAAAAACATTTTCAAGACAAAATTGTTTGATACTTATAAATACACTAAGGGTATTCAACACCTATTCTCCTAAAAATTTATCAAGTCAAGAGGGCCTACTTGTTTGAATCTGAGATAGTTCAAAATAGAAAATAGAGGAACCGTATCATCAGTAAAAGTCTCTCATGTTAATGGTATGAAAACAAAATGGTGTTCTTGTTATACACCATTTCCCCTTACACATTACACAGGTAGTCGGAGACATGACAAAAGCAACCCCTCTTGGATAAATTAAGAAAAACACATCAAGAAGGGGTATTGAAAGCTTGAAAATAAAGGTTTAGTCTTTTTTTGAGGACACAGTTATTCGTGCAAGTAACAATTGTAAGAATAATAACCACTCCATTTTTTTAAATTCATTGCAGGTTTACAAACTTTCTTAAACTTTTAAAAAAAAATTGTAATCAGGAAACAATCCTCTAAATGATGTGAGCTAAGCCTCAATAGAATGAAGGAGTTATGTATTGAATAAATTGAAATTCCCTTGTGCTAAGCAATTTTGCTTTCCATGTGTATGCCCCTCTACATTTCACAGCAGAAGTCTAAGATCCCAGCTAAATCATCCCAATTTTCTTAAAGATTCATTTTTTGACAAATCCTGTTACAACAATCCATAATTTCATCACTTCCACAAAAATCACAAGGAAAATTAAAAGTTTCTTGAATAACTGGAAATCATATTGTTGCTTTGCTGCGTGATTACACTAAAATTCCTCACAGCATGTATACGAACAACAACTTAATTCCAAAGAAGGAAAGAACCCAGTTAAAAATCCCTTTTTTTTCAGGAAGAATAATTCCATGACAAAAACTTGTTCAGTTTTCAATATTTTTCAACATAACTAGAAGGAGAATGAAAAGTGGTCAGTCAATATTGAACAACTCCCCAAATGAATTCATAAAAGGATTGTTTAATTGTATAACTCAAAGACTGGAGTATAGAAAAGTTAAGACACTTAAAAGCTAATTTTTGAGTTGGAATTCATTGCAGCATTCGCAAAATAAATGCTGAATGTCCATTCTGTAAAAATTTCCCTGCTCTAGGCCTCCACTCTAAAGTAGACCCATTCTCTCCTGTCAAAAACAAGACCCGACAAGTTCCAGGTGTCTTAAATCTGATATATCTTCTATGACAATTTCAAATCATTAACAAGAACTATGACAGGAAGACTGGGCTTTTCTCCGTGGTCTTAGACAAGAAATGTTACTCAGTATTCTTTGCGTCTCCAACTACCTTGTACAGTTTGGTTTCTCTGAGATCAAAGTGAGAAACCCTATTTTGTTTGGTGTATGCTTCACACACATTCCAACCTCAACAGCAGAGCATTCAAAACAGACAATACATTCCTTAAGATCATCAATTCCAGATAAAATTACCTTTGATAAATTCTGATGCACAACCTATAATTTCATTTTCTTCTGCCATTCTTTGAATTGAGATGGATTTGTTGGGTTTTTTTACCAGTCACGTCCCTAACAACTCGATATTTGTTGACAGTTTCCTTTCGAAGTTCAAAGACAGTAGACGTAAAAGCTTGGCTCGGATAATTCTTCAGAAGACTATCTGGCCTGTGATACTTATAGGATGTTTAATAAGATATTTTTTTGTTTATCTCTAAATGGGTGTCCTTAACGTTTCAAGGTTCAAGAAATAAAAATAACACTAGTAATATCCACCCATCAAGTGCACAGAATTTAGATCAGCCATGTTTGAATTGAGGAAATAGACCACAGTGGGTCATGTGACCAATTTTAACGAATAGCAAAGTATGAAACAAGTGTCTCCATGACGATTTGAAAGTTAGCCAATCATATTCCCTTTGTCTTAACAAAATCGGCTGTCGTCAACATTGAACTCTCTTTACATGATGGTCTTGTAAAGCCGAGCAAGCAATTTGTTTTGTTTACAATTCGTCATCGACCCTTCACCTCCTGTAACTTACCTGTTCTGACATATTGACGTTTTACAATACTTTCATCACGGTTATTTTTTTACTCAAACGACCCGTAAAGCTGAT
Source organism: Melibe viridis (assembly GCA_039654465.1). NCBI lineage: Eukaryota > Metazoa > Mollusca > Gastropoda > Nudibranchia > Dendronotidae > Melibe > Melibe viridis. Next base: position 3,772 of record JBCIKM010099455.1, on the reverse strand, counting down.
TGAATCATATCGATCAGCCAACAGCGACGTTTCGATGGAGCCTAATGATCTCCATCAAACAAAACAAAGGCCAACAAATAATTAGTTATTAGAAGATAGCTTTTAAAATTGTCATAAGGGGTGGTCTTGTGTTGTTAACCTTTTTGTTGGGAGGGCCGCATCACTGGACAAGTAAATATGAAAGAGAGGCAACTTTGAAAACCAGAAGAAAATAAATACATAAGAATTAAAAGCACCATTTTAGAATAAAGCGCACTTGAAACAGAGTAGGCAAGGCACGGCAAAAAACAAATCGGATTCAAATTATTACTCCGTTGAACAACGTTAAATTCTGCCATGGATCTGTTCCTGTTCCAGACGATACTTGGACACATCAGACATAATTTGTGGTAAATCGACGTCACAGTTTGACTAACACAATAGTCACGACTTGAATCGAACTTGCGCGGAATTCCGACTTGGCAAGCTTTTATTTTGTTGATCATTCTTCACTGCGTCATTCATACACTGCCGTTTCACTGTCAGATGAGTGTCGTCACTAGAAGCTCAGAATGAGAACTTCAAGAGTAAGAATAAAAATTAAACAAACAAACCAAAATGTCGAAGCGGTGGACGCCCAACTCCGACAATGGATGCATCTAATATCTGGAATGCTATTACCGACGCCAAAGGAATGGCTCCCTGTCATGAGCGCGATAGAGCCGCCGCACATACGACGAAAAGAGGCTACAAACAAGTGGAAAGAAATCATTGACGGACCCCAGGAATAAGGTAACCTTTGTGAGGCAATTCAGAGAGCGCCGCCTACCCTAGTTTGAAATCATGCCGACCGTTCGCTGCCTTGTTGCCCAAGACCGCATTCGACCCAATTGTCGAATGGCAGAAAGAATGGCAGAGGGAGGCAAGAGGAGGAGAACTTGTCCACGAAAGAGTGGGAACAAAACTCCCGGGCTTCGACGGAGGTGGAAGGAAACTCTGGGCTATGAAAAATAGACTACGCAGTTGACAAATGCGTACGTCCGATTTGTTATTCCGAGTGTCTATCCGCACTGTCAAAAGGAAGTCCAGACGACCGACCATTTGGTCCTCGACTGTGAGGTAATTTCACTCATTCCCATACAAACTGGGTGGACACACGGGATTCAGGTGTGACGAGAGACCGGGAATAACGGTCCCCAATCAGTCTCTCTTGTCAAACGAGGTAGGTAGTAGGTAGGCTCTCTGTGGTGGCTGTGATGTACAAGTAAGCGCAATTTAAATTATTGCGAGCTCCTGTTATTATTAGAAAATGACCACAGCGATAAAGACCAGACAACTGTGTTATTGCTATCTGAGATTTTTCAGACATGTTCTTTGAAGAGATGTTGCAATTCCAGCCCAAACAGTGGTGCGAAAATACTTCGAAAATGGGGCGAAATACAGAGGTAGAACCCCGACATCACGTTACTATTTTGAATCAAGACCTGGAAGAGTATAAGAAATGCACAGAAAAAAAAAACCTCCTTTTTTTTTTAGATCAATAAAAGTAAATGAAGCCATGTTATCATGCGGCTCGCAATTTCGTTTGCTGTTTGTAATGACATCGAAATACGCAGTGCTCGGCACTCGAATTAAATGTGGAAAAACACCGAAATATTTCTGCAACGCAAAGGAAGTTTTTGTCAGGATGTCAACAAAACGTCTTCGTTTACGAATTCAGTTGACAACAAGAGTCCTCCCCTGATGAGGCGTTATCTACCATTCAAAAAAGTGGTGTTTTATCTCTTTAACTCTTATCCATCAATGAACAGCTATATTATTTAAAGGTGATGTAAACGGCATCCGAACAAACTAAGCTTTAAGTTACTCAAACGGGCTTAAAGTGCTTTTGATAGAAAATCGATCTCGTCGCTCCATGATTCAAAGAAAAAGAAGGCGTGTCTCATGTCGTCTGATTTTACAAGAAGACACGACTCAAGATTGATTGATGCATCAATTCCCCACCAGGTGAGTCTAGTCACATTGCACAATGAAAATGGGATTGTTTTTATCACATTTCCAGATCTTTTTATTATTATTATTATTATAAAACCTGGTTTTAATTGGTTACATTCTAACCTGGGGGAGAGTGGGGCATTGAGACACGGTAGCCTGTGGTCCAGAATTTCTTGACTACCCTCCTACCTCCTTTCTTTTTTGGCTGAGGTGTTCAGTCACTCTTCTGCTGATATTTAGTTTTCTTTTAAAAAAATATCGCAAGGAGTCTTTGTTGGGTTGGCTGTTACTCTTAATTAACTGGGTTTCAGTCCTAGCAATCCTCATGTGATCCTTGATAATGTCTTTCAGCACATTGGCAGTGAATCTCCATCCCCTACCTGCAAGCAGATGTATGCATTCCATAACTTCTATCTTGGCAGCTTTGCGGGGATCTGTGCCCCTTCCTTTGAGTACATTGTCATTGAAAAGAAGTTTCCCTCCAGTCCCAAAGACCTTTGTAGCACCGATGGTTCAGTAGTTAACACAACTCGCTACATGTGAGAGTCAAGCAATCACGATCGTGGTCAGTGTTTGGAGTGCTGACACGGAGGGTCACTTCCCAGATCCGCTGTCCCATGTTTAGCCTCTGGTCATTGACGTTGTGCCCTTGGGTAAGGCACTTTACCACACTTGAAATATTGTAAAGCGCCTAACAGGCTGCTTGTCTCGTCATGTGTTCCATGTTGGTTGTCTGCCAGGGATATGGTATTGTAAAGCACTTGGAGTATGGCGTTAAACGTGGATAAGCGCTACATGAATGCTATATTTATTTATTTTTATTTTTTTAATTCCAAAGTTCTTGCCTGCAACTTTTCACGCCATCTTGTACCTGACCAGTCCAATGGGCAATGGGCTGAGTAATGGATTGAAAGATTAAATTTTTTACTGAGCATTGACATGGTCTGAATATCGTTTGCTAAAAGTAATGCTCCAAAAGACACACAAGCTTAATACATGGAGTGGCACACTATTCACATCCACAGAAATAAGTGCAGGCAGGAAACACATTTTAAATGCACATACACATGCACAAATATGCCTACATATATAATACACAGTCAACAAACTGTCAGAAAATCTACCCCAAGTTGGGCATTTTTGGAAATAGGTATTTCCAGTCTATATTAACGAGAGAGTTTGATTACCATCTCTGTAGGATTGAATTCCTTTTGTAGAGAGAAATACCCTGAAAAATGATCATAAAAGACTGACAAATAGTTTCAAAGTACATGTTGTAGACTTAAGAAATTTGTATATTTTGGAGGCACAAACACCTGGGTGCGGGTAATGGAGACAACAGACAGAGAACTATCCCAAACATAGTCAGATAAGCACCCTTCTGGTCACGCATCAATTGGTGTCAGCACTGTTAAAAGATAGAACAGTTCTACTGGGTAGGGACACAGGGGTATTTCTGATAAACTTATATTCAATCTAATCATCACTTTGGGACTTTCATCTGTTATAGTCCTTGGAACAACGCACTGAAAATACTTGGTACTGAGATCTGTGCCTTTCACTTTCCAGTTAGTAAAATTTGCTTTGACCTTATTCTATCTTGCATTACTTTATGTGACAGCTCCTTATTCATATAGAATTTTTTGTATGGGTTTTATATCTATTTAAATGATGGACAAATTTTTTTCCTATCAATAGTGCATTTTGATTTTTTTATTTAATTGTGTGTGTGTGTGTGTGTGTGTGTGTGTGTGTGTGTGTGTGTGTGTGTTTGTGTGTGTGTGTGTGTGTGTGTGTG
>JBCIKM010099344.1:0-14471 GCA_039654465.1 Melibe viridis | reverse complement strand
GAGAGAGAGAGAGAGAGAGAGAGAGAGAGAGAGAGAGAGAGAGAGAGAGAGAGAGAGAGAGAGAGAGAGATAAGTGTACGTAACAATGTCCTCACTTGGCAACGACATATTTTTTTCGGCCTGAAACACACGCTTGCTACAAGGCCAGCAGTGGGTAGCGTGTTGTTCTTGACATGTTCATAGTATCAACATGACGATAAGAACATAAAATTTGTGGTATCACAGCATTGTGTTTTTATCTTTTGTGTTCAGAGTATTCTTGTTAACTCTGCAATTGGACGATTTTGTCACGAGTGTTTCCGCGATTGCCCCATGACCCCCACTGCCACTCGTCTATTTAAACACGAACAAATAAAAGCAGTGATCGCCTTCCACAAAGTTTTCTTCAACTTGTCCACCGCTGAACCGTGTTGCTGTGCACTTTAGCCATATAAAACTACTATTCAACTGTCACTACATTCCTCACAAACGACACTGTAAGTTATGTGCAACTTGTTAATAATGTTTGAATTCACATGTGTTCAAAGCGTTTAATTACAGATATCATTTTGATAGGGAGAAGATAATCTGTGAGATTTTTTTTTTTTCACAACGCTTTTTCATTGCAGGATCTAAAAAAAATGTTTAGGGATTGATTCCGACATTAAAATGGTAAAGATAAAGCTGAAAAGCTAAACCAAATCAAACACAAAAATCCCTCTGTATAAAGCAATGGCGGAGATGCGTCTCCTTGGCCTGCCCTGAAGGAAGACTGGGACAACACAGGCGTCAGCCGCAGTGCAGTACTGGAATGTGGTCGGCCCGATGGCTCTGGCAGGAATCGAACCCACGCTCTGAACCACCGAGCCCAATAGTCGAGAATTGGGAAAAGGGGAAGGGGGGGGGGTAGGTTTCGTGGTCAGTGGTACAAGCTTTTGAGACATTTCTACATGAATTTTCAATTGTAGTAATTTATATCACCATATATTATTATGATGTTACAAAATAATGCACGAAATAGATTGCCTATAATATTATTATCTCACTGATGTCGATATTCCATCAAATAAGATCTTACTTGGTTTTGATTTTGACATCAACATCTATATCCGTCTATATCTCCTTCTAATTTTCCCTCACACTATCCTTTCCATCCACGTTTCTTCGAGGCTCATTCATACGCTGGCATGTGATTGTCTTTCTTCCTTTCATTACAATCTTCCATCTGTAGTACGCTTTTTCAACTCTACGCGTGGCACATTTCCGTACCTGTATTGGTTGCTCCATTCGTTCACGTTTTCGTCCCAGTCCTTTTCTCAGTCTTTTATATTTTATATTAGTTTTCCGTGTTGAAAAAGGGTATCTACCCGAAACGTTCAGTGCAGTTTGTCTCTGTTCTCCCTTTGGAAGTTTTCACACTCGTCGCCTTTTGCTGCCTACCTTATCCAGCTTTCAGCAATCTCCCTTCTACATCAAATAATAATAAAATACCGGATAATTATCCGCTTTCCCTTTTACAAGAAGACGTTCATTATCAAACTGCTGTGATACATAAAACAAAAACCACCGAGAATAAAAATAAAAGGAGAATAAACAAACGATCTCATTCACTTTTAACGTTGCACTTGACATGGGCAGTCTGAGGCAAAACTTAATGTACGCATAGTAAAGGATTGGAATCACTCCTTGTTGCTCTGTTGGAGAATAGTTTGCGATTACATCCTGTGTCTTAATAAACAGACTGCCCACAACAGCCAAAGATTGAATAGATTACTACGTACAACCCAAAAGAAACATCTATGAGAAGACGGTTGAGCGTTGGACTACCACAGACTCAAAAGCAGATTACCTTTACTGAATAATATCCATAGGGTGTTGTTTTTTGTTGTTGTTGTTGTGGTTGTTTTTTTTTTTTGCTCCGATTTATAATTAGAATAACAAAACAAAAAAAGAAAGATAGTTGAACAATTATTTTATCATTAGGCGTTAATAATAATAATATCTTACCAAGTCCTCAATACTGTTGTCCCCAGAGTTTGTTACCATGGAGCAACAGGCTATCGACGCGAACAAGTTTCTTGGGAAAGTTGCTCTCATCACAGGTAGGTAGTAAACAAAATAAAAAATAGCAGACAACATATAAAGACCGCAAATAATGTCAAGTTTGAAAATGAAATGAATCACCAAATGGTATTTTCTTATAAAGATCTTCTGATTATTATTATTTCCCTCGGCTCATTATCCTTCACCTGTCATAATCAGGGCTCGTTCTATTCTTTTTTTGTACATGAGTGTCCTTTTTCACAAGCGACAGCTTTGCACATCTTAGTTTAAAAAAAAACATCCACCGTCAAAGAAGCCATATCAGGCCAGCGGCTCCACCATGGTCTCTGTAAAGGTTCAAAACCTGGCAGTGAAAATAATTGTTGGGAGCTCGTCCATTGGCCTGCATGAATTCTCTCATATCGGAGACTGACTGTAATAAAGAGGATCCTCGTACAAAATGAATCAATACTCTCCTCAATACATGCTTTTTATCTCTACTTTAATTTCTGGAATATTGTCATAGTTGAGTTTTAAATTAAAAAGGTTGATGTTCCATCTATGTCACAAATAACTACAAAGATTTCATTTGTTTTTTTTGTTTTTTTTGTTTTTCTCCAGGAGCAAGTTCTGGCATTGGTGCCGGAGCGGCCATTCACTTGGCGAGATTGGGGGCATCTCTAGCATTGACTGGACGTAACGAAGACAACTTGGCCAAAACTGGGGCAGAGTGTGAAAAAGTCAGTAAAACAAAAGTAAGTTGCCAAACAACAGAAAGAAAAACAAATCAGTACAGTGGTAAACGGACAATACTACAGACAATATGACTGTGCAATGTGGAATATAACCTTTCCTCGTGAGTAACCTGTTGTGGCTTCTCGGCGGTTTTTGTGTCCTTTGTGCTTCGATATTTGTTCCTTGTTTTGTTTTTGGGGGAGCGCGGGGGAGGATGTAAAGGGGCTTTTATTTCTCTTGCCCGTGACAGCAATGCTGCTGTATGAGAATGATACATTTCCATTGCTGATTCTGTTATAAAGCCATAATATTATTACTTGTAAGAGATCAGTAATCTCGTATCTCTGATTAGTTCAATCTTTGCATGTTTTTTTTAGTTGCCTTTGCCCCCTTTCTTCACAGCCACTTTTGATTGTTGGGGATGTGGATGTTGAAGAAGATGTGAAAAGGATCGTGGCTGACACGGTGACCCATTTTGGACGACTGGACATTCTGGTAAGCATTCACCAGGGAAGGCCGTTTGTTTTCGTTTCGTTTTGTTTTGTCTTGTCTGTGTGTGTTTGTTTGTTTGTTTGTTTTTTATTTGTTTGTTTTGGTTTGGTTTTTTAATTGTTTTGCTTTGGTTGTTAATATTTTTTTCGTTCTTTTTCTTTCTTTTTTGTTTGTTTGTTGGTTTGTTTGTTTGTTTTGTTTGTTTGTTTTTGTTTGTTTGTTTTTTTTGTTTTTTTTTGGGGGGGGGGGGTGATCTTGAGCCGGGTAGGGGAATCCCGGGGAATCCCTAATCAGTGAAAAAAATTGGAGGCAGTAGGCCTACACGTTTGGTGACTCTCCCGTAGAATGGAACCTACGTGATGTCGGAATTGCTTTGAAGTTGAATGGTGTCCAACTTAGATTTCTTATCAATTTTGAGTTTTGTAGATTTAACACATTGATTGCTGCGTGGCTGGTGCATTTTAATGATCCAAAGCCTAAAGGGGATCCAAAGCTTTCTTGTTTACGATTATAGCGTAAATATTGTGAAATGACGCATGGAATTTCAATAAACACTTGTGGGAGATTGTAAACGAGCAACGCCGTAGGAAACCATTCTAGCCTGGGATGCTGATTTGGTTGTTTTACAGGACAGAGAATAGTTTATGCCTTAAACTAGCTATTTGGACACAAGGTTTAGCTATTTTGGACTAGATACAAATATAATCTTTGATTTATTTAAAGCTACTTGATCCTTCATTCAAAACTAGATTTAATCTGACAATCGGGAATTCGGGCGATGGCAAGATGACTAACAATGTGATATGACTTTTGGGGACTTATCGAAATATAGCATCCGATTAGCTTATGCTGCCTGTAATTTTCCCCGCAGGTGAACAATGCAGGTATCTTGGCAATGGGCGGCATTGAAAGCACAACTCTAGATCAGTATGACAGAGTCTTCAACACAAACGTCAGGTAAGATGCAAATATATTCATCATGAGCATCCGCAAAAAAAAAAAAAAAAAAAAAAAAAAAATTCTCTCAAATATAAAAAAAATAATGAACAAGAAAAAAAAGAAGATCAGAAAGTGAAGTAGGTAGAAGTGCCCACAGAGAAACCCACCACCCGTCCGCCCCAAGTAACCAAGACGTTGTCATTTTCTCCAGGTCTGTTTACTACATGATGATGCTGTGTACGCCTCACTTGGTGGCAACCAAAGGAAACATCATCAACGTCTCCAGCATTGCTGCCCTAAGAGCGGTGAGATACTTTGTAAAACAATTTCTTCAGAGGCTTTCATGACAAGAAGTAACTATTCGTCCACACTGTAACAATGTTTAAATGGATTTGATTGGCCGCTCGGCATCACTAACTGCGTATCACCGAGAAAACTATTGAGTAGACAAATAAATGCAACGAAAGTGTCAATTATTTAATTAATCCCCACCCACATATGTGGAAGAGTAGCGTTTGCCTTTATAAAAACCCTTATGTACGAGATAGAATAAAGGATGAAAGACAAATGCGAATGTCTGCATTTGAAACATTTGAAGAAGTACCAAACCTTCATTCAAGAATTTGGAGGTTGATTAAAGTTACTGATGTAAAATAAAAGAAATAGATGATACTACAGAAAATCAGGCTGCATTTGAGTTGGGAATATAAACAAAAAAGCCCATTCCATTTAGTGCGAGTGCTTATTCGTATCCCAAGCTACATTTCTTTTGTTGATCCAAATCAAATATTCAATTCAAACTAGTACGGATGGCTCTGGGAATATCCTGTGCTGCTAGTTCTATTAACATGCTGAATTCCGTTGTTTTTTTTAAATATCACATTTGGAAACCTTGATGGATTATAACAATATTATGTAGACAAATTCTCATTTCTCCTCCTGCCCCAAATCTGTATTCTTCACACACACAGTTCCAAGGTGTGCTGGCCTACTGCACGTCCAAGGCCTGCATTGACCAGATGACCCGGTGCGTGGCCCTCGACCTGGCGCCCAAAGGAGTCCGGTGCAACGCTGTCAAGTGGGTTCCTGTACTCAGTCACGACAAATTACCGACTTATCTTGGACAGCAGGGGCTTTGACCGCCCGCCATTGACCATCCATTGCTGTCTGTCTCGTACTTTTGCTCCTTATTTAATCACCACACACCGACACATTTTCAGCGGTGTCTCCTTCTCTGGCCTTTCTCTACATCTTATTCTTTGTGTAGGTTATGAGGGTGTTTGTAAACTAAAATCCTTACAAATGTCAATTTTTTTTTTACCAGTAAGAATCATTTCATTAATATTTATTAATGATACAAAAACATCTTGACGGATAATTTAACACTATCATGGAAGGCAAAAAACCAAACCAAAACCAAACCAAACCAAACCTAAAAACATATAAAGGTGTGCGAGTGATTATCTGCAACAAGATTAAAACAAAGTATCAAGTAAAGAATACCTTAATTTCAACTCTCAGTTAAAGTGTTGTTATAATACAATAATTAGATAGAATGACCTTCATTGTTATCTTTTGTTTTGTTTTGGCCTCTCCAGCCCAGGAGTGATCATCACTGATCTCCATTATCGATCTGGTTTTAGTGAGGAAGCGTATGCAGAGGTAAGATGAGCTATTTCATGGTTCTCTCCCTTGCCAAAATATATCTCCTTTGGCCGTTTGAAAATTTACCACTTATGTGAACTTGCATTTTGACTACTTAACGAGCTCCTTAATAAACACGACGTACAGTTAAGTATTCCTGGACATGGTGCGACAAACAGCTCGAGGTAATTAAAATGAAGGTAGCCCAACCGAAATAATAGGATTTATTGCCCAAGAAAAATGAATGCTTCATAGAAAATCGGATTTTCAAACGAATGAACAACACGTATCAGTGAGGTAACTAATTTTTTTTTAATCCTTAGGCGTAATGAAAAGTGGAAGATAAGACAAAGAGATCAAACCATTGAAGAATATTATGTATTTGAAAATAATATTATTCATGTGAGGAGTATCAAGCAGCGATTATGACATTTTCTATAGTTCATTATCGAGAGTTATCTTGTCTCATAAGTTTAATTCAGTGATCGTATTTTTTTCCTGTCACACTTGTAGTTCCTGGAGCAGAGCAAAAACAATCATGCCTTGGGGCGCCCCGGGGAAGTGGAGGAGGTTGCCAGGACTATCGCCTTTCTGGCCTCTGACGAGGCGTCCTTCATGACTGGAGCCTGCCTCCCGGTGGACGGGGGACGCCACGCCATGAGCGTGTGATCCAATCAACGAATAGTTCTTGGTGATGTCATGAGCGTGTGATCCAATCAACGAATAGTTCTTGGTGATGTCATGTGCGTGTGATCCAATCAACGAATCAGTTCTTGGTGATGTCATGAGCGTGTGATCCAATCAGCGAATCAGTTCTTTGTGATGTCATGGCAGTAACAAATGATGAAGGCAGCTGTTTGTGGTCTGCCCTCTCATGAAAAAAAATCACTTGGGTTCTTGAAATATGGAGCTTAGCTTTAACACTTTTTATTAAATGATCATTATTTTTATAACAAAACAGGGTTTAATCGAAATAAAAACAAAATTGTTTCCCCGATACAGTAATTGATGTTAATTATTCATGCATGTTCAAAATTCAATGTGCTTCAATTTTAGTGGCGTAATTAGATTCTTCCAAACAAAGAAAAGAAAAGCAATTTGGAGGGAACATCTAGTTTTCCCGTTATATTTTGGAAAGGAGGTAAACAAAAACAAATTCATATCGGTCTACAGTCGTCGTCATTGGTTTTGTCCCCATGGGCAAGGCACTGGATGAACTTAACATAATTCTAATGGAGATGGAAGTAAAACTTGGAGGTCCCCTGTAGTAGAAAACGTTTTCTTTGTCAGGAAATAAAAAAAAATCGCCTGAGGTCCAGTTGTCCAGCGAAATGTTGTAAAGCCCTCAGTGGCCTTGGCGACAGTTTCTTTGGAATAAACTTATCTTTTTTAACTCTCAGGTCTCCAAATGCTGTTGACATATTACTCTCCAAAATTACAATTGATATGTGCATTTTAACATTGTTATTTTTCTTAATCTCTTGATAAACATACATTGGGTTTTCCAGATTTACTGAATAGCCTTACTGAATCATGATTGTGATTCAATCAACCCGTTTTCTTCCTCCCATACATTCCATACATTGGCTGAATTTGAGTTTGATTTGAATGTCAAATAAAAGATTTGAAACGTAATTACTTTTTCAAAACTTCAACAGATTATCAAAGCCTTGCTCAAAAGAGTATTGCTCCGTGGTTTTAGAATCAGAATGTGGGTCTTCTTTTAATCCAAACGAACCAACAGCTTGCAGAACGGTTTCTACAGGAAGTCTCTCATGAGACACGATAGAACCTGTGACAGTCACAACTTTTGCGTTGTCCGAACAGAGCGTTTGTAAGTTCTCCAAGGCAGGCTTAAGGATGGATGCTAAATCTCCAGCCTCCGACCCCTTCGACGCCCGTCCAAAAACGTTAATTCTGAAAAAAAGACGGCTTGCTGTGAAGTAATACTTTAGGATTGCAAGGAGGCCTCTCGTGCCAAAATCCTTGTCCTGTAAACTCTCCTCGAGATGAGTGGACACGGAGGTCGCAGAGAAATCTTGCTTGTTATCGCCATCTGTGTCAAGAATGTATCCAAATAACGGACTAGTTACAAATATACGCTGCGTCAGTTTTTGAATGTGCCCAACATTACTAGCCAGAACGTCAAAAAACAAGCCGTCCGTTGTGATAAGATCGTTGGGAAAGAGATATTTCATCAGTGGGTCGATCTCAAAGAAATGTCTAAACTGATCGAAGCTTATTTCTTTGGCCTCTCCAAATTCTCTCTTGGTGGGTGATGTAATTTGTCTCGGGTTGAAATCCTGTAGCTGAACAACTCTCTGAAACAAATCAAAGAAGTAATGATGGGGAGCAGACACATTGAATGAAACATTGTGAAAATAGCAATTGTATGAGTACGGTGTCGAGAGGACAAAACATAGCCATAGAGAAAGGCAGTTCGATTTTTTTTAGACAATTTATTTTCTTTATTTATTCACCTTTCTCTATGGCTTTGCCGTGTCCTCTCGACACAGTACTCATACAATTACTATTTTCACAATCTTTAAAAGAAATCAAATATAAATACAATTATGAACAACTATAGTTTATTCAATTTCAACACTCCGAGGCACAAATCGTTATCAGTATCTTTGTTACGCTTATTGTCCCCTAGAAACTTGTTACCACTCGTTTTGTACTCTTATCATATAGTCAGGCTAAATGTGTCTCGCACTATTTGTAGAAAAATAGTGATTATGAGGACTTCTGTGAGGACAAAGATGAACTATAAAGTGTTGGTCAAAATTGTAAGCTTGCCTTCCATAGTTGTAGGAATTTTTAGTTCAAGCCTTTTCACTCCCTTTTCCTCAATTGTCAGTCCCAATGTTAGTGAGCATTGATACACTTAAAAAAAAGACTTCGTATCTATAAAGGCTTTAAGAATGCATTCAAAACAGGTTAGTGGTCGAATATTTCATACATTTAGCGGCGCTGATAGTTATTTCATTCATAGCCCTTTTTCATCCCGAATTTCCGATACTGTTTAAAGTAGGGAAATTCCAATACAAAAATTTGACTGTTTTTTATCCATATCTCTTCATACCACCTTAGTAGAGACAAAAAAAACCCAAAAAACTCCTCCGAGCTGAGTCCTGACACTGCTGAGACGGTACAAAGGGATAAGGATAACAAAACGAAACAAAAAAACAACACCTATTAATCATTCGTTAATCAGCTTATTTATAATTTACGACTAATTTTGTGGACGCATTATCATCCTCCTTACCTCCACAAGCAACAACTTGTTGTGACTTCGGTAGGTCTCGCTGTGCACGTAGTAGGCCAGATTCCCAACTGCACTGCGAAGGTTCTTCTCTCCTGGAAGGTCTTTGTGGTCCTCGTGGATCTTCCTCCTGATGTGGCGGAGGGGGCGTTGACCTTGAAACTTGGCCTTGACCCTTGAAGATCTGATCATAAGAGATTTGTTGTCGTCCAGAAGACAGACACCCTGAAATGCAGCCTGAAATGGAAAGATGTTTTTTTGTACAGATAATAATGAAATCATTGATAATCAATTGGTTATGACTGTGTCACAAGGGGTTTTGTTATGTCGTTTTATCTTATCTTAAGATTGATCTGGTTATGGTAAAGGGGTTGTATCGCCTCTTTCAAGCAGACGTACCTTGATCATTTGTTATACTAGTCGTTAGATAAAACGCAAGGATTTTTTTTCAGCCATCTTTTAAGAAAAATCAGTCAAGGCTTTGCAAGCCAATAAATCAGAGTAAGTTTATCGGGGTGACGTTTCACATAGCCTGGAACTCTTCTTTGAGGTATAATTTATTAGCCAGTGACAAAACTGCATCAAAAGCACATCAAGATAATATAAAAACAAGGGGAACAAAATAGTGTCATAACTAAAAACTATACCAATAGTCACAAAATTCACTTTTCCTTAAAAGCTAAAATCAAGACAGAGTGTTTGGTGTAACATCATTAATTTTTCTAGAAGTAACTCTCATATTAGTGGACACAAACATCGCAACTGACAGGGTAGCCGTGAGGTTCAGGAGCTCATATCTTAACCCAAAAGTCGCGGGTTTCAATCGCATGAGCTGGCAACAATTTTTCGGATCGTTATCTGACCGATTGCCACTTCCTGGTGGCATAGGATAGAGGTGCAGTATTCATTCAACTCACAGTCACGAAGGCTGTGGGTTCGAGTCCCATGATCAGCGAAATATTTTGGGTCGTTCTCTGGCTGGAAAGACATTGGATTTACTTTCTCCCATTGAAACCAAGATTGTGAATTGAAAACCTAATTCTGTTTTACCCTCTTACAATCAAGGCCTGGAATATGAGGATTTAAAGGCATCCCTGAACAAAGAAATGTTTTCTCTACTTCTATATACGCTAGAATACGTTCTAAGAACGGTCAGAAATCCAGCCTTGGATTGAACATAATATCTCACACACACATACGTCATACATCCACACGCACTCACGTACAACAACAACAACAACAACAACAACAACAACAACAACAACAACAACATCAACCACTCAGTTGGTAGGCCCGCTGTTCTGGCAGTGGCCAGGCGAATCGGTGCAGCGGCAGGTCCTGGGTTCGATTCCCTCCTCCGACGTCTTCCTGTTTTTTTTTCCCTTTCTCTCTATGGCTTTGACTCACCTCGGCACTGTGTCTATACTATTTGCTATCATTTTCATCTATTATCAGTGCCTGCTCCTCTTTTCTTCATTTGCTTTATTAAAAAAAAAACACGTTTGGCTGACATAAAAAAGTCGTTTTCAGCTATTTGTTTTTGCTTAAAGCCTTTGAGATTAAAAAAAAACATAACAACACGATTGACATTCGTACATATCGTTTTAGGGTCTAGTTTGGGAGCCTTTAGTATTTCAAGCAAACGGGTCACGTGACTTTATGATCATTATAATATAATTACTCAGTAGATCGCCTTGCCACAGCTACGGGACATAACTGATAACTTGTCCGCGCTGTCCATAAGGGGGAAAATCTCGAAGTAGATAACTCTTGTCACCCTGGCATCAGAAACAGACTCAAAAGACTATGATTCCTTCTTTTACAAAAAGACAAGATTATATTTAATGCATTAAATTGGTAGTTTAAGAAAGTAAAAACAAACAAACTAAACAAAACCCCCAACATGTCACTCACCACTTCCCCATCGACCAGACATACGTAGTAGGTGTGGTCAGGATCCGTGACCAGCATGTGGTAATAGTACGGGATGTAATCGGCTCCCGAGTAAATGTTTCGGTCAATGTCCAGTACCGCTTCATAGTCTTCTTCGGTTGCCTTACGGACTTCTATCTTGGGTGGCGGACTTTCCATCGGAACTGAAATATTCCGTGGAAAGAGCAGTTGAAACGAATAGCTGATTACAAAAAGAAAAACAGAAACAAATTTACAAGTCAATTAAACAACGGCTAAAAAAAAGAAAGAAAAGAAACGATTAAACGAAGAAATGAGTAAAAAGAAAAATTAATCAATCAATCAATCAATCAATCAATCAATAATAAAATGATAAAAATGAATAATTTATTAATTAAATAGATAAATCGATAGATAAATAAAGAGAGACAAAATGAAAGAAAATGAAAAAATAAATGAATTAAATAAATAAATTAAATAAATAAAAAATCAATCAAACAATAAATAACGGAACAAAGGAATGAATGAACTAATAAATAAAAATTAACAGTTAGTGACACTCAGCCGGTCAAAATAAAAAAAAAACCACATAAATTCTTCAAGTGATAAGATTACCGTAACAGGAATGTACAGGATGATAAATGAAAATACAGAAGCTCAAAATTTCTTGTATGTTCTTTTGGTCGTGAATTCTCCTTGATGTTCATCACCAAATACACATCAACCTTATTTGTCGTTGGGACAAAATCTAATCACTCTAGGTCAACGGGAAATGCACGATAAAGCGTATATTGCTAGCCAAAGGTCATAATATTTGAATAGACCAGAGTGCATCACGAGTGTTTAACCTGAACCGTACAACTTTTTATAGTCAGTCTATATAAATAGGTGGCTCGCGTTTTCCCCCGCTTTTCTCAGCAAATTGTCATCGTACAGCTTTGAAATTTTGCACAAACATAATAATATCACATACTAAAGACAACTATTATGTGATAATATGAATCAATTTGTCGTAATTAGAAAAAAAAGTATACATTATATTTTCATCAAAATCAAGACAAGAAGAAAGTATTTCGCGTATTATCGTTATATAAAAAAAACCTTTGGAGCCCTGCCTTTGCGGGTTTTCGAGAATAAAAATGCACCAGTCACACAGAAATCCAATGGTTGAGGTAAAAACTAAAAATCGGTCAGTTCAGTAAGTTGGATACCGCGTGACTTATACTTATAACGAAAAGTAGTTCCGATATGATATCAAGATCTACACGAGAGCACCAAATATGCTATCCCTCAATTTCATTTCTCTCATTCAAAAGCTTTCCCATCTCCGCCCCAAGACCAATCCTCCCCCCAAACAACAGTGACACTCGCCTTCTCCAACTTGTCACATTCTTCCAATTTAAATCTCCGTCTGCCTCCAAGTAAGCGGGCGGTTGGCGGGATTCCCTGGTGGGCTCTTCTTCTTCTGTTTCTTTTCTTTTGCACTGAAGCTATCGTCTTACGTTTCTCCCTTTTCTGTGATGTTCCGTTTTTGTTGTTGTCTTGTTTGCTACTCAATAGTCATCCCTTATTTCATGCCTTTGGTACGTAGCCGTAGAGACACAAGTTAAATGTACTAAGTACTTTTGCACACAGAGGTTTAAAGATCCTGGGTCTTCCTGAACCATTGTGTTACCTTGAGTGATGGCCAATGTTTATTTTTTAAGAAGATGTGATATTTTTTGTCACTGCAAATCATCTCTCTGCGGTGTCGATATGTATTTTGAGAGATGATATTTTCTTTTGAGTGTAAATCATCTCTCAGCTGTTTGTGGTTTGATCGGTTCCCTCTTTGAACTTATTGTATCATCTCACTTTCCTCTGGGCTTCTCTATGACCCTCGTGTGTTGTTGGGCCCTATAACCTCCAATAAACAACTAAACTCCAAGTATGCACCGTGTTAAACCAAAAAGCTCTTAAATTGTCAATTCATTAAAACAAACAACGACAATGACACAAATCTGTAGCCGTTTTACAATTTTAAGGGTCGTGCAGATAACCTTTAATTGTGGAATGTAGATAAATTTTAAAAATTCTGAAATATTGTTATGTTTACGTTGATTTTTGTTGTTGTTGTAATGATTAACATATTTGGTGTCAAGCATGGAATTTATCACATCTTCACAAAAAAGATGGAAATTATGGTATTGGCATCGTTAAAAAAATGGCATCGATTTAAAAAGACATTTTTTTACGTCCTGTTTTCAAAATGTTTCTTTGTAGCTAATGAAAATAGGATTGTTATCTAATTTTAGCTTAAAGAATCTATATGTTTGTGTTATATCAAACTTGACATGAGTTTCTATAAACGCTTCGAAAATTTAAACAATTTCCATTCATAGGTTTTGGAGCCTATTCAAACAGTTCGTTTGGATTGTCGTATTGCGTCCTGAATTATATGGTGCGTGAATATAGGTCCTAAATCAGATCACTCAAAAACTGTTTTTTAAATCAACATTGTTTTATGAAACTCGGCATTAGCAATGACTAACATCTGTGTTTTACGTTTAAATGTACTGCGGTTATTAACAAGTGAGACAAGGTAAGATTTTAATGAGGTTGTTCTCGAGTTCTCTCAAATCACGTGACGGATGGGAACCGGTGCATTCAACATGGCTGAACCAGCACTGTTTGTTAGAGAACGCACAGAATTGTAGGGCTGTCTTCGTGGTCTCTTTGAAGCAAGAATTTTTGGTGCATGCACCAAAACGAAGTTCATCCGTGGGAAAATTAAAAAGGCAAATGCTTTTTATTTAGTGCCCATCCGTCACATGACCAAAAGTATGTAATTTAGAACAACCCCATTCAGACTACCAGAAAATGGTCACATCATAGACTTCACTGTACTACAATGGGGCATTATGCGCAAAGTTTTACTGAAGCCATGTTGTTGGTTTTATAACTGGGCCAGTGGTCACTTTGTTGACCAATATTTTGCTTCATCCACTTTTTTTGCGTCAATTTTTGGTTTTCTACCAGCCACGCCGAGTGTTTCTAATCATTTTGTGCTTTGGCAGCCATATTGACCAGCTGGTTGAGGTCTGAGAGACAATTTTTGGACGGAGTCGAAGCAAGTGAGTATGGGACGCCACCATTTTCGCCACTATTTTAAATAGATAATAAAGTTCACAGTGATGTCATAAATAACGATATTTTCTAAATTTTGTAACATTAACACAATGATGCTATTTATAGGTCTAAAATCAGCTGGTTAGAGGCATTCTGAACCCAAATACGAGGCACATATTTTTAAGGTGTCCCATAACTGGTTACTGCATTTTCTGTGGTGAACCCAATATGGGACAGCTTTATGTGAAGGTAATATGGGGCAGTTTGTGTTCCGTGGTCATTCAGATTACCCCAAATGGGCCAGTAGTTTATTGTACTGTATGGTACATTTTGTGTGTGCACTCCTGTACTTTTT
>JBCIKM010099233.1:0-14472 GCA_039654465.1 Melibe viridis | reverse complement strand
GGACAAGGGATGACTTGAAACTCAGATTGGGACAGAGGATGACTTGAAGCTCAGAATGGGGCAGGGGATGACTTGAAAATCAGAATGGGACAGGGGATGACTTGAAGCTCAGAATTGGGCAGGGGATGACTTGAAAATCAGAATGGGACAGGGGATGACTAGAAGCTCAGAATGGGACAAGGGATGACTTGAAACTCAGATTGGGACAGAGGATGACTTGAAGCTCAGAATGGGGCAGGGGATGACTTGAAGCTCAGAATGGGACAGGGGATGACTTGAATCCAGCGACCTGTAACTGTTGTGTTGTGCAGTGATTTGTTTCAAATGACGATGGAGACTGTAGAGGATGACCATGACTGTGGACGTGTGTTGCATTTTCAGCATCCCAGTGTTGTGACTGATTTTGTCTTCAGACTGTTTGCATGTGTAGGAACACTTCATGTGTAACAACAACTGTGTGGCTCCAGACAGTTTTGAGAAACTGCGGAAAATTATTTTTTTTTATATTAGTGTATGAAATGGTGGGTATTTTTTCATTTGTTTATGTGCGTGGTTTTTTTTTATTTTTCTTCTTTTTAACCATGTGTGCCGTTTAAATTTTTTTACCTTGCTTACCTCCCCTTTGATTTGTTTTCTCCCTTTGCTGCTTGTGGGATATCATCTACAGAATCCAGTAAGTTTTAGGACGGTGTCAAAGGCTCAGAATTTTATTTGTTGTTACTATCCTTATTGGACGGCCTGTTAGCTCAATTAGCAAAGTGTTTAACTCAGAAACACAAGGGTGAGGGTTTGAGTCCTGGTTTACCATGGACACCAAAGGGTTGGCGTCGATGGCTCAGAGGTGAACACAACTCGCTTCATGCGAGAGTCAAACAGTTACAATCGTGGCCAGCGTTTGGAGTAGTGGCACGTAGGGTCACTTCCCAGATCCGCCGCTACCCCATGTGCCTCTGGCCATTGTGCCCTTGGGTAAGGCACTTTACCACATTTACCTCATCCTATTGGAGATGGATGTAAAGCTCGGAGGTTCCCCCTGGTTGTAGATCAGACAACCTTGTTTCTGTCCAAAATATTGTAACATGCCAAACAGGCTGCCAGGGATATGTAAAGTGCTTAGAGCATGGTGATGACTGTGGATAAGCACTGTATAAATGCTATATTAATTTTGATTTAATGGGTAATAATTGTTTGCATTGGGTGTAAGCCAGATGGATAATTTAGTCCCTTCATAGGTGCCAGGGTCGTGGCCCTAACATGTGTGCAGGCAGAAGCTCAATTTTTTTTTCCGAATTCTTTTCGGGTTTTTGCTTTAGATTTAGACGAAATAATTCAATGGTTTTAGTTTTACTACCTTTTCGCTTTGACCTCTGATTTCCCTTGCGTTTTTGACCAGCTGTCTAGTTCCTGCAGACATTGTTCTCCTTTCAAATCCAGACATTGTATGGTGTCGTTAAGTGTAATGAATGCGTTTGTTTTGGTCTTTTACTGTAAGCTTGTGGAGGCTCCCCATTCAAGTAGACTCGAGCATGGAGACTGTCAGGTTGATCATGTGTGGGGACAAAAAGACCACCCTTGATATATTTTTTTTTTTTTTTGTAGTTTGTTTGTTTTCTTCAACTCATTTTTTATTTTCATAAAGTCTGCAGAATGAACTCAAGCTTTTTGAAATTTGTAGTTTACCACCATGTGTAAAATTATTAGTGATAATTAGTATAACTGTGCTTAAAAAGTCTTTTTTTTTTCAAAAAGATAATCAAGAATCAGTCAAAGAGTTTGGTCATAGTTGGAGGCAAGAGTGGATTTACTTAAATTCCTTGAATCAATATCACAAAAGTGTGGACAAAAACATATGGTGTCGGACTGCTTTAGAATTAGATAGCAATATCTAGCAGTTCAACTTTCAGCTTCTCTTTGTTAAATTAGATTATGAAAAGAACCTGCTTAGACTTTGATGAAAGAATGGACAGACATTGCTATGATTACATATTTATTTTTTTACTGTGAATAATCTTTTCTTTATTTCATCTAATTCAGGCTCTGAGGAAGACCAAGAGGCGACAGAGATGCTGGTTGGAAATGCACAGAACCTGATGCAAGCGGTCAAGGAAACAGTCCGCAGCGCTGAAGCGGCTTCCATCAAAATCCGAGTGGATTCCGGATACACCATCCGCTGGGCTCGTAAGCGTCCTTGGTACACGTAAATGACAGGAGGATTCCGTCTAGAAACAATCAATGGGAGTGGATGGACCCGGCTTTTGCTATCATACCACGACTTCATTTCTACTCCTAGCGTCACAATCCTTCTACCCTCTCTCTCACTCAGAAGGGCTTTTTCAAAATATAAGAATAAGAATATAATATTGATTACTTCAATTAGCATTTAAACTATTTATATCCTAACCATGTATTGTCCCACTATCATGTATTTGAAATCTACATTTTCATCGCAATAATTATTCAAAGTATATTATACTTGACAAAGGTTTCAATGATGTAGTGATATAAATATTAAATATTTCTTTGCTTGTGTTCTCCTTTATTGTTGTATAAATTGCCTTTTTATCATTTCCTGATCTGTAATTTATATCACGACAAGTTCAGGAAGCTGTGTGGCAGGGGCACCACAGTCGACTACGCTTGTAGCAATGTCCTCGGGGACCAGAAAAAGGGTTGCAATATCAGACGTCCACTGCAACAAACACTGTCACTTGACAACACAGACACAAACACTGGTTACTGTGTGACAACGCTGACGTTTAGCTTATGATGACTAAGCTGAGCCAAACAGTCAGCAGAAACTGTAGTTCGTACCGTTTCACCATAGGCTCCATGCTTGTCATGAAAAATATATTTGTTGTGAAGCATTTTATTATGACTCACTTTAAAATCAGCGTTAGGTGAAATCTATTCTCATGGGGAAAAAATCATTTCATCTTTTTTTTTATTTTAAGGACATAAACTTTTAGGTCGGGGAATGAATATATAGATTGGTCATGAGGGTTGGAGTGACATCAGTCCATACAACTGTTCAATTTTGATTTGTTACATCGTTGCCCACTCCAGGTCTTCGCTACAAGTGGAGTCGAGCATCCTGTGTTTTTCATGACTTTGTGTCTAATAATGGTGCTAGTTCCAAGCCATGTTCTATACCATGCGGGTCATCCGTCAAGGTCAAAGTACAACATGATATGAAACTTTTCCTGTCCATGTGTTATGCAGAATATGATGCTATGAATCTTTGGTTTTCATCATGCATGCATTTTGTGAGTTGAGAAATCATTTATACGAGTTTTTTGTGTGTCCTGACACTTAGGCCTATCTTTTATTTTTTTATCCTCAACCCTTAAAGAACCTTTTTTTTTTTCTTGTTTGTGACACCTATAATGATTTTTACATGGGTGGTTTGTTGTCCTCAAGAACGGCCACAACAAAGGTTTGTTTTAGGCATACCTACCTACTGCCACCGTAGACCCCTGCAGTATGTGTTCTTCGTGCCGTTTTTTCTTCATTTGACAATCTTTTCAATTGGGTTTACCTATTCAGGATAGATTCTGTAGCTTTTCAGTCTTTCCCATCCTTGTAGTCTTATACTATATAGTTTTTTTATCTTGAACACGATGTGAACTTTCTTGCTGCTTTAAGGTTCCCAGTTTGCCAGGAATGGTACGATCAAGAAAGTTTGTAGTATGTTCATGGTCTTAAACATTATTATAACACTTTTCTTTACCTTAAATTTCACGAGTTGCATTGGTTTAATAACACAATTTCTTATACTCCATGAATATGGAAATTAATATATATATATATATTTTTTAAGTAAAAGGGGTAAATTGAAAGCAATAGTTAATTAAAAAGATAAACAAACATGAAACGTGTTACCCCTTTTCAATAACGGCTCCCACTCATTCGTAGTTTGGCAATGGTCCGTGACCTTGCTGTGACGATGATGATTTTTATCCAAAACTTGAGGTCATAATTTTCTTTTAAACATACTCTCACACAAATCAATGTGAACACACATCCTCACTGCTCATTGGTCGTCGCAAGTGTGCATTTATCGTGTGATAAACCCTCCTAGTTACATTGATACAACATTGTGCTGGAGGGAGACAGAAAGGTGTTATAATAAGCAATTAAGAAGAGTGTCCGGTTCTCTGGTGAGCAAAAAAACCTCAGATTTTGAACATTTATTTGAGAAACTTCTCTGTTGGTTTGTGTAGTTGCAAATTGTAGCTTGTAAAACATTGTTTTTAGACAGAAAGAAATAAATTATTGCAAAGATTTCCAAGCCATTTTTTACAGGGCTAGTCCAAATTTTGTTGTAGCTTAAGAATGGGAAAGGGGAATTAAAACCACAATTTCAGCATTATTTATCAAGCCTGTTTTCTAATTGATTCATATTATAAGGGATTTAGCTGGTAAGTTGCTCCAAATGTTTGCCACTCTCACACATAAAGTAACAGTTGTCACTCTATTCTACACCATTTATTCCCCCTTCGTGACTTTTTCTGGTTTGGGTGTTAACATTGCCTGTGCTAATTTCATCATCTCATCGTTAACCCTAAAATGTTGAGCAATTTAAAGTCTTCTTAGCTGAGGGAGGGGGGGGGGGGGGGGCGCGCGGTATAAAAGTCAACAGAGGAATCAATGGGAATATAAGAAGAAAATAAAATCATGATTTTGTTTTAAGTTACAATCTTTTCCAGAGGGAAAAAACAGGCAATTCCCATTTTGTTTAGTATGTTATTTATATATTAATTAACTATTGGGTATACAAATGAAATAAAAACAAGCCAATGTTTATGCATCAAGGCTCTTTTCCTTGTTTGCTCATTATCATATAAAAGGGAACAGATCAAATCTCGCTTGTTAAGGCTGGTCTTTTTAACACATTGAACTCATTTCTGATTTTCCTAAAGTGAAAAGAACAAACTTATGCCAACTGAATTTGATTTTCTGTTGATTCTCTTGTAAGGTAGAAAGTTTGCAAATCTGAGACTTGAAGGAAAGTAAATTCCTCGACCTCATTTGCCAAGTTCTCTCTTGAACTTGAACGAACCGTCAGCTGGGATGACTTGACCCACTTTTTAACTTTGAAAGCCTTTTAAAAAATGTTCTATCTTTATTTATTTCCACCCCTTTGTGAGTTTGGAGAAGTTTTTTCTGTATCCAAAGTCTGTACTTGAAATTATTGGGTGTCTTTTAATATCAAAACATGAAGAGTAGGCGTGTTTTGTTTTTTTAATCAATTTTAAAATTAATTCAAATTTAGGGTGAGTTTTCCCAGCCATTTCTATCCTGGCCATAACAATTTTAAGGAAAGGCAAAGAGCTTTGAAATGTGGTTTTACTTACACATTAAAAATTTCATGATAACTGTAACTGTTACAGGACTCAAAAAGTAAAAGTTTTGTGCAAACTCACCCCCAAAAAGCCTGACCTGAATATATCTCCTCACTTTAATGTTTCATCATATAGTGAGGGGTTATCAACTGTTTTCTATTGCCAACAGTTCTTCTTAAAATGTAAGGAAAATAATGAAGTGATGTAACCCTAATCATCGAGTGGGAGTCGATCAAAGAACATGTGAGTAATTTTGGCAGTCACCCCACTTGACGGCACAGTAGAAGGTTTGAGTCTGCATCTCTGAGTGCGACCTGTGAACCAAGAATAGTAGAAGAAGCTCCAGGGTTCAACTTAGTCTTAGACACCATTTTAATTGTAGCCCTGTATTTCTTGTTTGAAACTCCAGTGCGTGCCTTAGTATTTGTTACATATTGGTGTACACATCACCACAGCTGCAAAATTATTTCTATTTGAGTTTGTTTTATTTTACTTTTTAATGGAAATTTTCTATGCTAAAAAATCTGTTGTACTAAATTCACTTTTAAGAGTAGACGAATTCTTGATTTACTCCTTTAAAAAAACTGTATTTGTCAAGTAAGAAATGACATCAGTGGAAAAGAAAAGGATGAATTTTCATCAAAATCGATGTATGACATTAGGAGCATGTGAAAGAGTCTTGGTCTTGTCATTGTGTTGTCATTCTCATCATCTGAATACACACAACCCTGTCTATGTTAATAAATCTAGGTTAATGAAAGCTACTGAACCATCTTTGTGTTTTGCCTAATGCCACTAGCAGCAGAGTCATCGGACAGTTTTCCAGGAGTCATTTTGACTGTGAGTTGTTGGCAATAATTCCACTCTCGCACAATTTGCAGTCTGTGTGTGAAATAATTAAATTGTCAAAAAGATGCGCCAAATACTCTTGCAAGACGACTCGACTCTCCTCGTGACCTTGAGTGAAAGCAATTATTTTCCTGTCCCTGAATGTATTTGGGTGAGACAAAAAAACGTGCTGAACTTTTAAGACAAATCTCAGTAATTGTAACCACATACTCTATCTACCTGAAAATTCCATCTTTAAAGTATTATCATATTAACATAATATTTTGCCTTAATGTGTTTGTATCAGTTCTTTTTCTAAGGACAGGTGTTTTGGGTCAATATTGAAGAGCTCATCAATGTAATTTTAAATAATCACCAAACGAAATCAAACTAAAAGGACAAGAGAATTTTTGCAATGCCTCAGCAAACTACTGACTGTTCAATACAAAATGCCACGTAGATGCTGCAAAACGTTTTCACACAATGACGACATTTTCTTTGTCAGGAGAACAGGCAAAAGCAGGTTTTTTGACACACTAAAGCAAGATAGAATTTTTAGGTCAATTTTCGACCCAAGCGGACTTTCCTTGTCCTGGAAATGACATCACTGTAGGATGCAGACCCGTGAAAGAAGAATATGTTAGGATTACAGGACATTATGGCCCTTGTTGATTTAATGGGTGCTTTTGTTTTATTTTGTGTGTACATGTATTTGTGTGTAACATTGTAATTTTCCCCATACAATGTGAAATTTGGTTAAAAGTGGTTTTTTTTTTTTTTTTTTGGTCTTCATTGTTTTGTTTTGTTTGTTTTAACAAGAGGGTGAATGCTGTGCAAACACCAGCAGCCCAATGCCATTGAGAAAAGGGAGGCAAATCTTTGTTGAAAGAGAGGCGGAACGAGCTTGCTTCACGTACCTCTGTTCTACTGATTTTACCCCCGCCCCCCCTCCTCCGGCTTTGTTGCATTGCTGTAGCTCATCAAGTGGTGTGCGTAAAGTTGTGTAGTTGAAAATGAAGAGAGGCGAGCAAAACAGTCTCTTACTTTTAAATTTTAAGTATTTTCCCACCCCGTTCTGATTGTGGTGTCGACTTGAATGGAGTTTCACACCCAGGTGATGAACTTCACCAAAAACTAAAATGCAAAGAAGATAAAGAAGAGAAAAAATGGGACAGATGCCTAGTGTTGACTTAAAACAAGGTGACTTAATCTCGATTCCACATTTGTCTTTAAAGTACAGCGTGTTTTTTTGCCTCACCTGATATATATATACAGTTACCCGACAGACTTCTGCCTGTTTACAGCTGTAACAGTGATAAAATAGCAGGAACCTCATCACGACATCACGGCAGAAACTCTCCTACTGGAGTGTATAAAGTGGAAGGGGGAGTGTACACTTTGACCAACATTCAATGCGTGGCGGATGGCGGATGCCTCAGTGGACAGGCTCGCCGTCCTGGCAGTGGACAGGTAATGGGTGCTGTTCGAATCCCTTTTCAGACAACTTCAAACCTTGATTTTCCTCTCCTTCTATGGCTTGGAGTTATCTCGGCACTGTACACACACCATTTCCTTAAGTCATCATCTTTTTATTTGGGGGCAAAGGGAGAGGGGGGTGGTGGGAGGGGGGCAGGAGTAATATCCCCTTTCACAGACTTTGCCCAAAGAGAGATGAGATCAATGAAGTTGTTTGTTTACAGGGGGCTTTAGCCTCCAAGGACACACAAGAGGGGTCCAGAGGAAAGTAAGAGAATAGAATTAGTTCAAAGAGAGAACAAATGAAACCACAAACAGAAGAAAGATGATCGACGCTAAAAAATGAATATTATCTCTCTCAAAACACATAACACCACAGAGAGAGGATTTACAATGACAAAAATATCATCCCTCCAAACTAAAATTAAAATTAACAATTGCCGCCATCCAAAAAGCAGACCCATTTCAGGATCTGTGTGGAGGATGTAGTAATGGAAATTGTTGGCAAAAGAAGAGCCAGAGAGATCACGATGACAGTTGTTAACTGAACAATGACAGTGACAATGGCAGTGTTAACGAGAAAGCCAATTGTTCACATCCACTCTCACTCTCACATTAAAACTTCATCCACAACTTGTTAACTTTCAATTTGACCGTCTGATTCAGATTGCAATCAAAAGCCTTTTGAATGAACTGTACTTCCTCTAATTTTCAAATTTTCTCATTATTTCAAAAAATTATCTTCAAAAAATGTTTTTTGTTTGGGGCACACCCTGAACATAATACAAGTATAATGCAAAAGGGCAAAAATGACTTGAAAGCAGAGTTCTTTATGTTTGCTGATGCATATACATATATATAATATATATCTTATATTTGCATATATCATAGTAGTAGACAGCTGCAGAACAAGAGGGTAACAAGAACAGGTCAGTTAGGCAGCCCCTCCATAGATGACACATGGCACAACCACAAACAACCGGGGCAACGAAACAATTCAAGGCACACACAGCATATTGTTCCCACCATGACCTGCTGCTTATACTTACAGGGCACTATTCTCTTAACTAATTATACTCTGTTTTGTTTGTCCTGTGTTTGTCTTAAGGGCCCCACAACACACAAGGGTAAAAGAGGAGTTGAGAGGAAAGTCAGATAATAGATCAGTTCAAAAAGCGGACAGATGCAACCACTAACAGCAGAGAGATGATTTACATTAAAAAATAAATATCTTTAAAAACACATATCGACACCACAGAGAGATGATTTACAATACCAAAATAACCTCTAACCTTCCAAAAATAACCAAAGGCCATCACTGATAGCAGCACTATGGTTAAAAAAGACCCAGGATCTTTAATCCCCCATTGTGTACAAATACAAAAGTACTCAGTATGTCAGTATGACCCTGCAATTTAGGTACCCAAAGGCATGAATTGAAGGATGACCACTGAGTTCCAAACAGGACATCACAGAAAAGGGGAAAAATAAGACGAAAGATTCAATGTAAAAGATAAGAAACAGAAGTAGAAGTGCCCACCAGGGACACCCACCAACTGCCCACACGTCCAACTTGTGACCCTGGATCTATGTACCAAAAGGTATGAAACAGGGGATGAGTACTAAAACCAAAACAAGACAACAAAAACAGGGCTCAAAAGAAAAGGGGGAATAATAAAGAGAAGAAAGGTTCAGTGTAAATTGTAAAAGAAAAGAAACAGAAGTAGAAGTGCACATCAGTATCAGGCACACCCATTCCCGCTCCGCTGTGCCGTGTGTTGTGCTGAGTGCCATCGATGGAAGGTCTGTCTATTCACAGAGGTGACTAACATTGTGTTTCACAAGAAGAATTTACTGGCAAAACATACCCACTGAATTAATGAAAGTGAAAGTGATCACAAGATTAAAAAAAAAACACTTCACAAACACAATGCAAGGAAAGGAGCAAATCAGATAACAGGTAATTCTAATTCTATTTTCTGAAAGACATTAGATGGTTGGCAAGAGACATCAAAATGTACAGATGGCCTACTTCTTATGCTCGTTCTTTATACAGTGGCATCTGGATCAAGTCAACACCCCGGGACCGGGAAAAAGTGTTAGGTTTAAACAAGGTTGACTTTATCGATTTACAAGGATGTTAACCTTTGAATTTGAATGAAAAATATGTGGTAGGATCACAGTACATTATGGCCCTTGTTGGTTTTATGGGTGTTTTGGTTCTTTGTTTCGTTAGTTTTAAGAAGAAGAGGGCATATGCTATGACTAAACCAGCAGCACAATGAGAAAAGGCATGCAAATCGTCTCACGGAGCTAATACTACCTCAGAGGGTGAGAGCATCCCCATGGCAGTCACTTACTATACAGCTAATGTTACGGCACTGATGATACTGATACTGTAGTTGTGTGGTGATGCCGAGGTAGACACGGTTGACTGGTCAGGTGGGCACTTTGACGGGATATGACTTGAGAGGCCATACCCGGCGGCTAGTGAAGCAAAATAAACGTTACAATGGTCAAAATGGTCTAAGGAATTGTGCTGTTGATGGAGAGGATGAATGTTCTTGCTTCACGCATGTATCACTGTTCCACTGATTTTAGTCCCCCCCCCCCTCCCCCCTCATTCAACTGGGTTGCATTGTTGTGCCTCGCCAAGTGACCAAGTAATGTTTGATGAATAGCCCTGCCTCGTGAGTTACGACATATTTTACCACCCCATTCGATTCCATTGACTTCAAGTTCAAGCGAGTTTTACGCCCAGGTCGTTGACTTAATTAGAAACTAAAAAAATACATACTAAGACAAAAGAAGAGGGAAAAAACCGGGCCCACTGCAATGTGTTGACTTGAAGCGAGGTGACTTCATCCAGATTCCACTGCAGTAGGGACTGCTTTATTTACTTCCATCAGAGTGTAAATCATTAACACTCTCACACAGTCCCACAGTAGCTGCCTGTTCTCTGTCACTACTTTCTAAGATATCCCTTGTGCTACATTTGAAAATCAGTGATGGTTTCAAACATTTTCAGTCGTCTGAAACAAAAATATTGGAACTCATCCCCGCATGTAAGTATAAGCAATTTTAACATGAGCATTCCTGCTCTTCGGGAGTCTCTGAATCAAATGGGAAAATCATTTTACGTACAACAGTAAGGACCTTAGACTCAGCTGACTTTACATAACAAAGTATAATCTTGTACTGCTTGAAAAAAGTCAGACAATTGTTTGTTTAATTAAACCAAAACAAAGCAGTATAAAGACAAAAAGAGAAAAGTAAAGAGGCCAGCAGGGCCACCCTCTAACTTAAAACGACACACACAGGTGACACGATAAGAGGGGCGGGGCACCCGTGAAATGAGGAATAGAGTAGGATCTAAATTTAAAAGTCTTCAAACCACTTCCTGTGCAACCATCAAAAGGTACCTCCAGTTTAAATGCTACTTTACAGAGTAGATAAGGCAAACATGTTTGTTTGTTTATTGGAGGTTTTAGGGCCCCATGATACAAGATGGTTGTAGAGGAGCTCAGGAGAAAGTAAGATGATAGAATTAGTTCAAAGAGGGAACAGATCAAACCACAAACAGTAGAGAGATGATTTACGCTTAAAAAAAAATCATCTCTCAAAACACACATCAACACTACCGAGATATGATAAACAATGACAAAAAGTATCATCTCTTCAAACGAGAATAAATGGCAATCACTCATAACAGCATAATGGTTCAGGATGACCCAAGATCTTTTAACCCCTTTGTGTATAAAAAGTACTCAGTACATTTAACTTGTGACTCTGCAGTCATGTACCAAAAGGCATGAATAAAGGATGAGCATTGCAAACAAAACAACAAAAACAGGACATCACAGAAAAGGGGAAAAAGTAAGACGACAGCTTCATTGTAAAAGAAAAGGAACAGAAGTAGAAGAGCCCACCAGGGACTTCCACCGATCTCCCACCCTTGCCCTGTGATGCTCCTGGCCACAAGGTGTCCCTTGCCACATGGTGCTCCTTGCCCCGTGATGCTCCTGGCCACAAGGTGTCCCTTGTTCCGTGATGCTCCATGCCTCATGGTGCTCCTTGCCCCGTGATGCTCCTGGCCACAAGGTGTCCCTTGTCCCGTGATGCTCCATGCCTCATGGTGCTCCTTGCCCCGTGATGGTTCTTGCCAGGTTATGCTCCTTGCAATGAAATACTCCTTGCCACATGGTGCTCCTTGCCACGTGGTGCTCCTTGATACATGATGCTCCTTGATACATGATGCTCCTTGCCACATGGTGCTCCTTGATACATGATGCTCCTTGATACATGATGCTCCTTGCCACGTGGTGCTCCTTGATACATGATGCTCCTTGCCACGTGGTGCTCCTTGATACATGATGCTCCTTGCCACATGGTGCTCCTTGATACATGATGCTCCTTGCCACGTGGTGCTCTTTGATACATGATGCTCCTTGCCACGTGGTGCTCCTTGCATCGTGATGCTCTTTGCCATATGGTGCTCCTACCCATGTGATGTTCCTTGCCACGCGATGCTCCATGTCACAAGATGCTCCTTAACTAACCATTAATTATTTACCCCCCAACTAGCTAAACATATGTTGGATTTGTACTAATGAACAGCCCCCCCCCCCCCCCGTCCCTTGAAATAAAAGGTATAAAACAAACAAACCAACACAAGGTGCAACAGAAAGAAGATAGAAGCATGAAAGACATTCAGCATGATGATGATGAAATCCAAAGTGTCAACTGTATGATGTATCACTGATGAATAAATTAAAAGTTTACGGCAAAATATTTTAAAAGAAAAAATAAAAGGATTTCAAAAGGGGAAAAAACAACTTTTGGCAACAAAACAAAACAAATTAGAGTTGTTCTCTCAATGATTAACGCTTTCCCTCTGCAAACAATTTTTTAAAAAGTTAGATGAAGATGGTAAAAAGGACCAATTTGCAGAAATCATAGCAGCAGTTTTGACTTCAATTTTGATTACCCACTCATGGAAATTGTTTCTCTCTCAGACTAGAACAAGAAGTGGGACAGAAATAAATGACAATCTCTGTACAGCTTCATACTTCACACATATGACAGAATACAAACACAGTCAGGATGACAAGAGAAGAGCAAAACATGTCAAAATATTATCTGAAAATGAAACAAAGCAAACCATTGAAATCAAATATGTACTGGACCAACGACGATGTGTACAATGTGAAAGAACTCAAAGTAACAGTGGACAGTGACAGAGACAGAGACAGAGACAGAGACAGGCTGAGCAAGCAGAGGTTTGAGAGGAATAAATATCACACTGTGCTAGTATCTACAATACAATGAAACCATGAATGAATAATGGAAAGTCAGGAGTCAAGAGACCTGATGGAAAAAGCAATATTATTATGTAAAATGTTGTCAATCCTTATCAGGGTCCTGAGGCCGCATGTATATCTACACACCACGGTTTTGAGATAACGACAAAAGACGACTGGACATCTCTTCTCCCCCCCCCCCTCCCCTCTCCTCTCCTAATCCCCCATTTCTACATTGACCTACTGCAACTAGTCTACTGTTAAGGGGACTTAACCCTTAGTACAACACTGATACCCATATCCCATGACCATCCATACCTGCGTGTCATTGGGTGTTATCCCCTGTGACGAAGAATTTAACTCATTGTTGCTACTTTGCCACAAGCAACATCTTAAGCCCAGCAGCCCTTACGTGCGATGCACGATTGAAGACTCCTGCCTAGGAAGTTATGTTACAATGACAACAGCAATTACCTCACCTATGATTGGATGGATACAAGCCTGGTGGCCATGCTGTCTACTTACAGGCCTCAAGGTGGGAAGGCCACGTTCCCTATCCAACCCCTGACTGACACGTGAGGCCTCAGAGTCCTGAGAGTTCAAAGCTCATACTTAAGTCGGATGTGCTGTGCTGGAATGGGCCTGAAGTATCTTCAGTCAAGCCTTCACCACTCTGTGTGGTGTTCTTACATTTCAACTATACATTTGTGTGTGTGTGTGTGTGTGGAAGGTGGGGGGGGGGGGGGGGAGAGGGGTGGCTAGAAAGTCATTTTTAAAGTGAAGCTGATATAAGATATTTCACGAGTGAAGATTAAGACTTTAAGACTAAAAAGCCATTTTATGAATAACCATATTTGACCTGATTTGTAAAGCAGAATATTTTCCACTAAATGAGTGGTTGGGAATTTTGCGCCTGAACATGATAAGCCCTCTTCTCAGTGTGAAGACACCTTTCACCATAAACAATAAAAAACATATTGAAATCACTTTCATCAAAACAAGGTCAAGATATCAATTTTAAAAGTTGTTTTTTGTTTTTTTTTTGTCCTGAAAATTAATTCACAATACAAAGTCCCAAAAAGACGAAGTAACGACAAAATAGTCAGTTAGCATATTCATAGATAGATGAGGCAGTGATTTATCACACACACACACACACACACACACACACGTTCCAAGGTGAATTAAAGGCAGATTTATATATGCCAACTGAAACCCCATCTGCACAATGGAAAATAACAACAAAAAGCGGCAACATTTAAAACAAAATAATTTTTTGGAATAAGTTCTCAATTCTAACAGAAACAGTGTAAAATAAAAAAAACCTACATGGACACAAAGAGTTGCAGATGTCATGTACCCAATAATGAGATGAACTAAATTTCAGATAAAGTCAAAATAACATGAACTGAGCAAGAAAAAAGGTGCCTGTTCAAGGAAACACAAGTGAAACGAAAGGAGGGGGGGGGGGGGGGGGGGGGGGGGGGGGGGGGGGGGGGGGGGGGGGGGGGGGGGGGGGGGGGGGG